>JAQFZN010000673.1:0-24889 GCA_034687075.1 Geophilus carpophagus
TTATGCAACATTTTGCACTTTTTACAATTTTTATGCAAGATTATATTCATTTTCACAAATTTTGTCATTTATAAACTAATGTGCATGATGATGCTTTTATTATTATTTATTGTTATCATTATTATTATTAGGGCCATTGGGCCCTTGCTTAGTGTGGCTTAAGACAGTCTTATTTAATACACGTGCAGATAGTTGTTTAGAAGACTTTTCTCACAATAGTAAAGTTTGTTTTTAATGGTTACTAAAAAATTTACTGTCACCTTCTAACATTTGACATTCAGGTTTATGTGTAACTCAAATTGTTTCCTCTAAGAAGAAAAGAAATAAAATGGACAAAATAATGTGCACTTTATCATTTATATTTACAAAAATAATTAAACTTTTAATTAGCAAACCTTCAAATTCCCTATATGAAATGTTGACATCATTAAATTCATCTAACAATACTTATTTTAATTAAATCAACATTAAGCAAATCTTCAACTGTTACTAAGATACATTAGTATAAGCAGCTCATTCGCACCAATAATCTTACAAATGCCGACTAATTTCTTTATTTATTCTACTTGTAATATAAAATTTGGCTAATAAATGACAAATCTCGCAATATCTTGACATTACGAGACTAATAATTACGGAAACGATTTTCTAAGACTGAAAACCCCTGAAATCGAGCAGGATTCGAGAGGCAAAAAAGCCCATTTTCAGGAACTTATTTGAGCATTAAAAGTCATTTTCAGGACAATCGAGCATTTAAAGAGAAATCAATTTTTGAATTTAAAAATTTCGAGAAATTTTTTTTATGAAATTAGAAAGTTTATTTATTAACTAATCGAAAATTATTTATATAAATTACAGCACATTTTGGCTGAGTTTTTCCGATCAGGAAAATTCCAAACCAACCGGTCAAATCAAGATTAAGGTATCATATCAGGATTATCATTAATATTTTATATGGCTTAAAATGCTTAAAATTGTTAAATACATTGAGAAAATTTGACTACATTAATGTAAATGGGAGGGTTCCAGATATTCCTTACCCTATTAATAATATATCAAATCGTTTTCCTAATAATTGATGCTCCTTATCCCAATGTGCTCAGAAATTCCAAAACTAAAAAAAAAATTAATAAATAATAAATAATAATAAAACAAATAAAAAACTACTTAATAATTTACATCACTTTTGCCCTTCTAAAATCCCCTTTTAAAATTATTTTCATGTTACTAAGTAACCATACATGTTTCATTCCAAGCAACATTAGAAAAACCATTCGAAACAACAACAACAAAAAAAATTACTTGTTTTTAAAACGACTTTCATGTTATTCCAATTCCATTGTTTTTTTTTTCTTCTTCTTCCTCTTCTTCAATCCAATTTTAAGTCTAATTCAAGTACAACTCATTAATGATTACATCTTTATTTTCGTATCCCAACTTTAAAATTAATCTAACTTGTTAGCTATTAGAACCAACCAATCTAAGGTTATATAAAGCCTAGAAAAAAGCAGAAAAAAAGGATGAGTCTCTGTTTTGCTTAGCATTCTCCCGCCAATTCCCAATGAGCAGCAGAAGGCAAGCATCCCGGCGGAAAGGCTAAATTCAATTTCATCCGGCTTACACACAGATACACGTCCAGCTTTAATGCCTCGTCAACCGAGGGTCAACACACTGATGAAGCTGATTTAGTCAATTACGTTGTGATTTCCCTTCTACTGATCAGAGACGCATGCGCGATACAAGTAAAAATCTTTATTTGCCTCAAAAGCGAGCTCAAGATAAATAGAAAATAAAAGATTTATATATTTTATTTTTTAAGTAAATTCAAATGCCTTATTGAATAATAAGGTTGTTTGTGTTTAAATATTTATTGTTGCATGTAAATAGGAGATTGGTGCGGTCAAGTAATTGTCTCATTTACACAAATAAGTAATCATAATAAAATAACCTCAAACAATTAGGTAAATAAGTGTTTAATTACAAGTTATAAACCGTTTTCAATGATTCAAATGTGCAATCTCATTGCGATTGTTGGCATTCGTCAAAACAGACAAAATGGAGAAAATGGATTTTGAAAAAATACAATTTTGTCCCCAGGTGGTGTTTTCAAATTACTTGCCCATATTTTATATTCCCTCTTTTTAATTGCGAGGTTAGTGTCAGATATACAAGATATTCGTTCCTAATGATATCCATCATCTTTATCTACTTACTTTTCTATCAAATATGACAGCCATTTTTGTTTAGTTTTAATAAAAAAAAATTTAAAGGGAATAAATATATTTTAATAAGAATAATAACTTATATAAAAATTGCAACATAAATGATTATGATTTAAATTTCACTTCATTTATTCGCCAATAGAGGTCATTAGTTGCACAAACACTATCATAAATGTTGAAATTAGTATGTGAATAATTTTTCAACTAACAAATTATGACTTCTTCCCCTCTCTTTTAAGCCTCATTTTTGCCTCATTGCCAATAATGATTCATAAATTAAATTTCTAGTACCCCTAAGGGCGTGCTACATGTAATAGAGGGAGTGTACATGCAACTAGACTTACCAGAATGCATTGCACAAATCAGAAAATAAAAAAATTAAAATACTAGGCAAACTAAAGTGTAGAAAATAGCGTAAATTGTATTTCCTGTTCAGAGATCTTTGCAATAAATTGTCACAAGTAGCCAAAAAGAAATGAAAGATAGAAACCCTGAATGCATTCAATTAGGTATCGAATTCCTCCTGTGGAGGTCACCGAACCATGGTCATGTCCCTCATGGGGCAGTCCAAGAAAGCCATCCTTGGGTTTGTCTTGTTATGGATCAAATAAATATTCACTACGTATCGGTATCTGTGTATTGAATTTTTTTCATATTTTTCAAATTTCCGTTAAATTTTCAAATTTTTAAAAAGATAATTCGTTTTTTATTTTTCAACGTTGATGTTTCCAATAAATTTAACTTGGTTATTTTGTTAGGTAAATGTGTAAATTTTTAATCAATCGTAACCTATTTTATGCATAATCCATCACATTTTTTGTTTTTAACTGTTTAAATTACTTTTGTTTGCTTTTGTTTCTGACAAAAACAAATATTTACCCTTACTTTAAAATAAATTTTTTCAATTTTCTCGTGTTATTTAATTTGTTTTAACTTAAGCTTATCTGTATGTAAACAAATTGACAAATTCATCGTATTCATAAATTCATTTTCTTAAATATTCATCACTTAACAAGTTAGGTAGCAAATCAAAATAATAAACATTGCATTAAAATATAGAATTATTCCTCAACCTGCCCTTGATCCACAAGTTAAAAACAAACCCAAAAATCAAAATATTTGTACACAAACAACAATATACTACAAACTAATAAACTTAACATAATGGACGGCTCGATGCTAAAAGAAACCTTCAAGGTTTCGTTGAAACCCATCAACTTTCATCAAACGTACAGAGTCTCCTGTCCATTTGGGGAGTAACCCAACTGACAACAAAATCATGTTAAGACTCAAAATGTTTTTCCAGTTCTTTTTTTTCCTCATTTTACCAATTTTAACCCATTCAGCCCATTACACAACAAAATCAACGAGGAACAAAAAATTAATTCATTAAATAATAATGATAATAAATATAAAATTCAAATGATAGTTGACATTTTTGCGTTTGTCACCGAAATTCTGTGGCGCAAATAAAAAGGCATGACAGTTACTACTCTCTATTCTATAGCAACAAATTTCAGTAGGCAATAAATGTAACCTCACTCTTTATACACACAAAAGATTTCACCTTAGGCCAACAGCCAAAACTAAACTGCGCTACAAGTAAAGGAGAATGGAGAAAAATTTTCACAATTTTATTCGCTCATATTTCATATTTCGTGACAGTGGCTTCGTTCTCCAACCCCTCTCTTTTTTTCTTACCAAGGGAAATTATTGTGAAACATGAAGCTGCCACCTTCAGGCAGCTACATTTTGTATTCACTCTCGAAAAACGACTAAAACGAGTGAAAAAATCTAGTATTTCCTTCAACCAGGGCCAAAAATCTGTCACGGGTGAATAATATTCCCGTGCAAACAGCGGCGCAACTACGAAACAACATTCACATACATTTTAAGGTACTTGATTTGTATTTTGGGGTACATTTTAAGTTTCACTTGGAGATACAATTTTTTCTACATTTTGGGTACAGGGTTTGTATTTTTGACTACATTTTGTGCTATATTTGTTAGTATATTTTGAGGTACGATTAGGGGTACAATTTTTGGTACATTTTGAGTAGTTGATTTGTATTTTAAAAAATACAATAAAAAATGTGATGTTTATTGGATGTCACATGAGCGCCATGTTTGGAATTTAAAATATTGAATGTTTTCAAAGGAGTGAATAGGAATTGAGTGAGGCATGACTGGAGAAATGAGAAAGGGTATTATGTTTGATAAGGTTTTTTTTATTTTTTATACATTTTTTTTATTTTATTTGTTTGCTTACGTGGAAGAAATTTAAAAGGCAATGTCAAGTCGAGTGAAATAATTATTGGTTGAAATAGATAAATATAAACTTTAAAAAATTATTATTTCAATGGTTTTACAGTAGTTGATGTTTTTAATTTTTACAAATTAATTCAACATTTTCTATTTGAATAAAACTGAATAAAATTGAATACAAAATTCAGTTGTTGATTTTTATCAATTTCAATTACATTTTTCTATATAAATAGAAAATTTGAAAAATTATTTAATCACAAGAACCCAAGATCAAACTCGTGTCGGTATTAAAAATAAATTGAATAAAATCCAAAGGGATACTTGAACATTGACTTAGGATTAAAATTTCAATACAATTTATCTGATTTAATAGTGGAAATGTTTGAAAAAGAAAATCATTTATTTAGTAAATCAATTTATTCAATTTATTTTCTTATTACTCTTAAACTCGTAGTGTATTAAACTTTAATTTAACTGCCACGTTTGGCACTTGATTCCTAAGCTTGAATTTCATTATTCGATTCCACCTTGCACAAACCCAATGACAAGCAAACCAATTACATATACACTAAATAAATTCAAACTTTAGGTTACAATATTACAACAAAACTATATTGTTTCACGCGCTTTTTCTCGTTGCACATCTTTAATCATAAAAGTTTCAAAAAATAACTTAATTATCACACCAGAACTTCAATCCCAGCTTGCGAATCAGCTATTAGAAAATTCGGCTGGAAACTCGTTGAATTCAGTTTTAAATTTTATATACCATGTTCCCATCTTTTTTATATTAATTATTTACAATTTATTTAGAAAAATTTATTTTTGTTAAATTTTTTTAATTTTTTAATATCTTTCTGTTTTTATTTGAAAAATAATGTATAAATTGTTTTAATTTATATGAAAATTAATTGATTTTAATTAATATTAATATTATTTTTATTATTCATTTATGTAAAATTTAGATGAAAACAAATTATTATTGACGATTTGCAATTAAAAATTTTATAGAAATCGATTTAAAACTCTAAATCATGACTAAAGCGACATCAACTTAAAGATAGTAAGATAAACATTTATTGTGATATTAAAATTTCATAAGTAAAGATAACATTTTAGAAAAATAAAAATAAAAATAAAAATAAAAATCGACAAAAACTATTTTTTCATTTTTCTTTTTTATGTATTATAGCTATATAAATAAGAAAAATAAACTTTCCTTTACCTAACATTTTTAAAAATCGTCAAGTTTGCAATTGCAAAAAATGTAATAAGAATTGAAAAATTTGAATTCAAAATGCAATCGCATTTACTAATCAAATAATAAATATACAAATTCCACAACTGAAAATTCTTCAAATTATTCTCTCATTTTCCCTGCATAATTTTATCTCGCAAAGTGCAAAAGAAATGTAAAAATCTTACTTTTATATATATATATAACTTATTAAATTCAATTTTCAACATCAGAATGCAAATAAAAATTTCAAATTATACTCTATATTGTACTAAAACATATTACATTACCTGAGCGCATATTGTGAGTGAATAACATGGAAATAGAAGCGAATAGCAAATACGAATCGTGCTCGTAAATAAGCCTAACTCAACGTATATATTCAAGCAACATTATTAATGTAATGTATGCCAAACGTTGTTACAGCAATTGCAGAATTATTTATACCGTTTCTGTGACAGTAGATTTGTTAGATTAAAACTCAATTCATAGATCAAGAAGTAAAGAAATTACTCAAAAATTCAAATGTTTCATTCCGTTACAAGAGAAAAATGTCGATCAAACGAGATACATTTTCCATTCTATTTCTTTTCTCTTTTTTTAATATCAACGGAATGTCGGTGTACATTCACTCACACACCCATAACATACCGGATCTCTAAACAACTCGTACAAATTATAATGAATTTCAAATTTTAAGTTTCAATTGATTTTTTTCTCTTTTTTATTTCAAAAAAAAACAAAAAAACAAACGGATTATTTTATCGATAAAAACACTTAAATACCTCGGAAAATAATTCGTTTATCAATAGAATCATAGAGAAATTTGTTTTATTAAATAATAAAATAACAAATTAAATCAGTTGTTTATATTGTAGCATTTTAAACCGATTTAGATCGGTTAAAGTTAAAATCAGTATAAAAGTAGTGACAAACAAAAATCGCCTTGTGTTTGCGGTTAAGAAGCATGAAGAGGGCAAAACAGGAGGGGAAAAGAGGGTAAGAAATCCTCGTTTCCTATTCCTTCTTGGGAGGTCTTGTACTTACCGTGATTCCTGTCAGCTTTACGAGTATTCCGTGTAGGCGGAGGGCGGCTTTTTCGCTCCCCGACTCCGCATTCAAATGAAGCCGACCGACCGCTGGCGACTGGGCGGCGACGATTTGATTCAGTTCGTTCACCCGTTGATCGAATCGACACTAATTTTTCACTGGATATTGTTGTTTACTCATCTAAAATAACGTTCACCAGTTGAAAATGTACAGTCCGTCCGTTAAAATCCGTTGTTTTTTGTTCCTACTAACGGAACACGATTCGAAGACGGTTGTTGATGCCGAATACTGACGGCGGATGACGACAGTTTCACCGCCACGGCAATAGGGGGCCGTGCTGGATGGAGCGATTTTCATCCGTGGGGCTGTTGGGGAGAGTTTAAAGAGAGTGGATTAGGTATTTTATGTGCCCAGGTTGTTGTTTAACGGTAATGTATTAGAGGTTGAACGATTAACCTACAAATCTTTAAACGAAACTTATTTATGATCGTTTACTATCATGTAGTATCGTCCTATTTCTAACTTGGTTAGCGCCATTACACTCAATTACATTCTTTTATTATCAGTTATTATTTTATGCGCCGTTAAACATTTTAAGTAATAAAATAAAATTCTTTTTACTCATAATTTTACCTCAAGTTTTACTTATTTTTTCACCTTGTGGTGTGCAAGTAACAATTATTAATTTAGGTGAATTGTGTGATAACATAGGTGTAAATTATTTTTATTTTTTATTTATCAAATCCCCTTTTATTAGTATAGTGGAACAAAAATGTGGAATTTTTTCGCAAACTTTTTTCACTATTGTACATCGTTATCAAAATAATAAATGAAACACTTTTATTGCGGAAATAACACTGTAACCGCACCAAATGTTCTTCCTGACGCTTCCTCTAGAGGGGAAGAAGGAAAAAAAAAGATAACGTTGGCAGACCACCTGGGAGAAACAGCAAAAAACTCATACCACACACAAAACAACACAACTACAAACACGTGTCTATAGACATTCACACAAAATTCTACACTATTATAGCATTGGTATCGCGGTCAATGACAAATTCTAGGACACTGGCAAAAGAAGTGTAGACAATTAATTATATATTTCTATGTCTACCTTTGCTCTATCTGGCGATAAATTTGGTAAGTGAAAATGCTCTATTTTTCTCATAAAATTTTGAATCGGTTTCATTTGTTCCTAATTATCAAATTATCAAATATCTTTAAAAGAATTTGACTATAAAATCATTTTAAATACAAGTGTTTATGATTTTGTTAAATTTTGTTAAATGATCTCCACTGTAAATCTTAATATAATGTCATAAACTGTTTTGATATTACATTTTCAAATATGGCGCCCAATTTCGAAAATAGCATATAATTTAATCATTAACAAAATTAGCCTTAATTTTAAATTTTAAACTTGAGAGTAACGTTGTGAATTTTGTAAATACAAAATTCAATTTAGTATGTAAATGATGCTCATAATTCAATCAACTTTTTTCTTTATTATTTTTTTTTTTACTTTTATTCGCTGTCCCTTATGATGAATCTGTATACGTGCCTGGGAGGGTGTCAAAACTATCATGCAGCTTTGTACAAACTGCTTCAGCCATTTGGTGGAGTTTTTGCCAGTGCCTTAAGGCAAAGCTTAAAAAGATAGAAGGTAAAATGTCACAACCCATTTCTAATATGTCTTAAGAATCAAATCCTTTTCACTTTTTCTTATAAATTTACTTTCACCACAATTCTTCCTTCAGGAATATAAAAATCAATACAATCTAAAAATAACAATAATAAATATAAAATGTGAAATATAAAATATAAAATATACAATTGCAACATACCTTTTGAAATAACACGACAAATAAGCTGAATTTGGCAAATTTTGCAATTTTTCCAAAAAATATTTTATTGCTTATTTATTCTCCTCCTGCTCATGACCCAAAAACATTTTGATCCATGTGGTGTGAGAGCCAAGAGGGGACTATAGAGAAGGAAAGTATGGTTAATGATAATGATAAGGCAATATGTTTCTGCGTAATGTTTTAAGTGATACCGTACAATGGCAATGTGTATATTTTTAGTAAAAAGTTGTTTAAAAATTTAATGATAAAAAGTTAAAAATTAATTAAATATTTGATGTTTTTAACATATTTTTAACATATTATTATTAAATAAAATAATGAACAAATTGTCCAGTGATCACTAAATACTCATTATTGTTCGTTATTGAAGGTAGTTTTAATAACATGTTATATGTGAAATGAACTAATAATAATTAATAAATTAATAAATAAATAAAGAGACAGATGGTCAAAATGGAGATAATTTTTTCTGACGGTGCAAGTGACCTGGATTGACCATTATCTCAACACATTGTTCTGTAGATAGAGACTAAAATGTCAATCCAGTTCAGTTTCAACTGTCAGAAAACTGATTTGGAATTTGTGAGACCATCTGTTTGTTTATTTAGTTTAGTAAACCAATTTCGAAAACCATCTCCATCTGCCTCATTTCATATCGGATATATTTCCATTATATAATACTATGGCAAGTTAAATTTTAACCGGAGATTAGCTTGTAAACAAAATGGCTAAATAATTTAAATGTCATGTGATTAAATCGAATCAATCAGATGCATACTTAACAAAATTTACAGTTCAAACCAAGTTAGGTTTGGAATAGAAAATGTTTTAACTCCAAGTTGAAAATCAAACTTGTAAAGTTGTTTTCTTATTCAATTTGCATAAAAATAATGCTAATTTCTTGACAAACATAAATTGATAAAAATGAAAATTACAAAGTTAATCGATTAGCCTTGATCCATGAAGCCAATAATAATGTGAAACCAGAGCAAATAAGTACATTTTATAGGTTTCTCGACAATTGAGTAAAGTGCTTTTAATCAGATCCAGTAAAACTTTCTCATTACTTGAACCAGTATCTATCTTGCTGATTTCAGCCCATTTAATAGCTGTCTGTAAGTAAAAACCTTTTTGATTGCAAATAAACAAACCATTTATTCACTTGCTAAAAACTTGAAAAGATATTATAAAGAGAGGAAAATAGAAAAAAAATGCATGTGTGACAAGTGCTCTTGTGATAATTTCCAAGTCAATCAGTGTAAGCGAGTCTCAAGTGCCATCATCAGCTTCATTTCGGGCACATAAAATGGCGGGCGAGCAAATTCAGTGGAAAACAAGTCGTAAATACAGTGAGCCTCTTCTAATCTCGAGTAGAGAGAGAGAGAGAGAGAGAGAGAGACGCCAATGGCCAAGGCATCACAAGTTTGCAATATTTTGCTGCTCTCATAAGCCTAATATTAAATTGCAAGGCAAATTAAGCCTAACAACCAAAATCCATTTATGGCAAAACGTTTTAGCAACTGAATGGTGTTTTTTTATTGCCAATTTTGTTGATAGGTTGCATTGCAAATATTGCCTGGTTAGAGTTAATCACGCCATTTGAAGCGCCATTGCTTCAATAAAAGTAAAAGTCGATTTATAAACTTTAAATAGCAAAACCTATTTCCACACCATTTTCTTAAAATCTCTCTTTTAATAACTGTTTAAAAAAAGTTGCAATTTTGGAGGTAGTTTTCAACAGCTCTATTCCTGTCACACCGAAATGTATTAAATATTAAAATTTAATAAAAACATTAATCATCATATTAAATTAATTCAACACTGAAAACTGTCACACTAAAGCTTCATCAACACGCTACCAGAGGGCGGTTCTTGACATTTATCATCTATTCAAGCCCCCATTTGCTTTTGCTACTACATTTTATTTATATTTTTCATCTTCTTTTTATAGTAGGAAAATGAAAATGTTTATTTTCTCCTATATTTTCAACAATCTCGTACGTCTAAGTCATTTAAGAGTGCTTTTTAACTCTCAATCTTCAATTTCATTAATTTTTTTATAAAAAATAGTTTGTTTATTTCTAGAGAAATAAATCCAACTAATATTCTCAACTCTCAAATCTGTTAATTAATCTTCACAGATGGCATTTTCTCATTGAGTATACAATACTTAGTCATTTTTAACTGTTAATCCTATTACTCGAATGAATAATTAGCAAAAACATGGTCATCTATTCACAATTGATCACCTTTGCACATATGATCAATTAAATTAATTAATAAACATTATAATTTCGGTAAAATGTTTCACATTTTCTAAATGTATAAATTAAAAATTATATATACCTAATTTAAGCTCTAATTTCATAATTGTTGAAGCACATAAACTTGGCAAGATTTGAAACTGCTTAAGCATCGCGAGTGTTTGATGAGATTAAGTTGGCCACCACGAAGGGGGTGCACAGCACGTCAAAACAATTGAAGAGCACACGTGTAAACTTCAAGTCCATTACTCGCTCTTGGTTTGACATGAACACAATAAACTTGTCGACAGAGATGTGCCAGCATTAATTATGCGCACTTCCTATCTCAATTCAGCGTGAACCTAATTGGAATGTCACATTTGATTAAATTCTTCATCCTTGTTTCTGTGTGCGCCAACATTTTATACTCTATTTTTGTTTTTGTTGTTCCTGTCGACTTTTATTTATTGTCTCTCAATGGTAACATCCACCATTTTTCATATCATTCTTTTCTTTTTCTACTGTGTATACTATCTTTTTTCAGAAATTCAACTGATTGTTCTTTGATTGCTTTTCTTTGTTTTCCTTTTTTAATACATTTCTCTTTTCAAAATATTTTTTTCAAAAGTGCGTAATGCTTTTCTAAGAAAACAAAAAAAGCAATAATTTAATGATGCATTTGCATAATGCTTTCAAAATTTCAAATTATTCCTTCATTAAGTTCAGCCATTATCTAGTCTAAATGAAACTTTTGTTTAGTGTTTCATTTAAATTTTTTTTAATTTATAGGTATATGTTTAATAAAAGAAAGGTCAGTTGTTTGTTGTTGTTCAATGCCATTCGAAAGCATAACAAATCCCATGGCAAATCACAATATTGACCTACATATTTCTTTTTATCATTATTCTTTTTATTACAATCTTCAAAACTCGGATATTGCGACCTTTTCATATTTCAAATATAGATGATCAAACTTGTCCACTGCTCAAAAAATGTTTCAATTTATATAAAACATGGTCAACAATTTCTTTGAATAAGGTCAAACTTGTATTGCAAATGAATCTACAAAGTTGCAATGAGAAAAACATCTCATCAAATAAAAGTTTACACAGTTTTATCGCGGAACTAATTAACCTTGTATTAAATTTCAGTGAATAACCATCAAATGAGTTGTACAAATAGTAACCAAATAATTGTAAAAGCTGGATACTTTTTATGAGCCATAAAATATACAAAACTAATGTGATAAACAAAATTACAAATGGGTTTAAATTTCCATTTTCATATCCAAATTTTCAATAAATCACACTTGCTTTCCAATAAGTGAACTCTTGTAGAGAATCCTGTCATATAATTTTACATAAATTTATATAATAAAATAAATAAAATAAAAATAATTTTTTCAATTGCTTTTATAGTTTCCTCTTTAAGAAAGTGATGTCAAACATTTCGGTTTGTATTGCTGTACTGTTTAATTCAAAAATACAATTCAATTTCCAATTTCCAATTCAGTAGACGCACATCAATGATATACATACAAACAAACCATCAAATAAATTATTCTAGTCATAAATTTTTCAATTTCTTTTTTCGTCTTTTAAATTATAATCATGTTCTAGTGTATGTAGCAGACATTCTTATCTTTATTTTATTTTTTCATCTTTATTTTTTTTTCAATTTTTTTTCTTGCTTTCTTTTTCATTAGTTTCAGCTTATTCTCTCTCCATTCTCTCTCTTTCTCTTAACTTTATTACTTTTCTCTATGCACTTTGGACCAGGTGTTCTCTTCTGCAACCTGTCAACATTATTCAATTATCAAGCGAATTGGTGTAATCAGCTTTACTCCTTAACATAACAAAAGATAATTTTAAAAAATGCATTAAACAAGAAAATTTTAAAACCAAGCATAAACTTTAAAAACAAACTCAACCTAACCACATTTTGTTTCGTCACTATTTTATAATTTACGCCAATCTAAGTAAAGAAATTTTTAATTTTAATGCTTTTAATATTAAAAAGCATAAATATTAGTTAATTCATGAGTCAAACAGCCTCAAGAAGCTTCGTTACGGTTGTGCGTATCAACAAAACTTGAGCATTAAGACATGCAAGTGAATATGGTTAATTTGATTAAAGTACGACTGGATTTGATTGTACAAACAAACTTAGACCATTAAGTGACTTTGTCTATTCTAGTTAATTGCCTCGAGTAATAAGGGCTCAATTCAAATCGCAAACAAACAAGACACTCACTTGCTAATTACGAATTAACACAGTCGTCATGTTTTCTGTCTACTTTCTCAAACTAAATCTAAATTTAACCAAACCAAAAATTTCATTCGAACATTCAATCTGTTTACTGGACACTAACCTAATAATTTATATACTCTATTGCATATCATTAATTAAATCCAATAGTTTTTATTTTAAAATTCAAATTTCAAAGCAATTTCAGAGTGATATTTATTTAGATTATATCACTTACAAATAGAAATTGCAATCAAATGAATTTCAAGTTTAATTTCGAACAAATTATCAATTTTTTTGTTGTATCAACAAATTCTGATAAAATAATTACTCCATAGTTGGACATTTAATTGCCGTAGATAGAATTCAAGAGCGACATTTAATCGATGGTACAAGACATTTATGTTTTAGCCAAATATTCAAAGAAAAAGTGTTAAATTTTAAATATATTCCACTGAATATCCAATAAAGTATATGACGTATTTTATTTAAGTAAAATAAATATTTACCAAATATTTATTGCTTCAGTTGTGTGTTTATACACAGAAATGTATATGGAGTGGATTTTTCTTTCTGAATGCAAACAAATAAGCAATTAATAATGTAACCAAATTAAATTAACTTCTTATTAGGGAAACAAGTCTTCAAAACAAAACTCACCTCTAGGCATTCATTGATTGTTGTGTGCAAACCTACAATCACAAATTTATTTCGTCGTAAATTGTATTATCAAATAAACTAAAATCAAATTATTAAATTTATAAGAGCAATCTGTTATTTTTTTAATCAAAATATTAATTTTTTTTAATGGTTAATTTAATTAAATTGTTTGCTATAAAATTCATATTTCGAAAAAATATTTAAAAAGCGAAATAAAAACAAAAAATTTAAAATAAAATTTGTTTGCTTTCATTTTCAATTAATTTACAAATTTCAAGCTCAAAGTTTTCAATCCCTTTTATCCATTCCGCCTGTAGGCGTAAAACTTGACATGAGAAAACTAGATTAACACACTTTTTCATCTTTGTCCTCATCAAAAATTATACGTCTGTGCAACAGGTGGCCTATGATGGCTTGTTGTTAGTTACCTGTCACCTGATGAGTGTTAAGAACCTCACTACTTCCTTGAAAAATTTAAAACAAGAAACAAATTACTCCTAATAAAAAACGATGACGTGAAAACCGCCAACTATAATTCCAAGCACATCATTTTTTTATTTTTTTTTTTTTACATTTTTTTACATACCTCTTGGTCATTCAAATGAAATCGTAACTATTTTTGTATTTAGCTTCTGGAATTAACTTCAAACACCTTCCTAACATCCTCCTTCCTGCAAATAAATTATACGATTAAATACTTTTCAAAACATTAATAAAAAATGAAGAAAAATGGATTTTTACACCTCGAGATACGTGATTTTTTTATTTGAATTTAATAATCCCACATAAACTCAATAAAACGCATCTTGCGATTGGTGAGTTATTATCACATGATAAACTAAGATCCAATCAGATGTCTCGATTTGTAAGATTGAGTTGTACGGTTTAACTCAAAAACATTATTCAATAAAACTCAAATATTTATTAATAAATAAATCAGTAGAAATGTTTATAAAACGATAAATTAAATTTTAAATAAATTATGTAGCCGTTTAATGCGGCCATATTTTAATTTAACAAGCTCCTTTTACCTGTCTTTCAAATTTAATTTTCTTCTCCTTCATTCTTGTTTGCCCGTTTAGTAAGATGAAATTTTATTGCTTGTAACTTTTTTCCCTTTATGTTTTTTATAATATATCATTAGATTCAAGTATACTTCACAGTTGGCGTTGGCCCCGGACGGTCTTTCTGCGGCGCCCCATCGTGGCCCACCATGAAGTTAATGACCCCCTGTGTTATTAATGAAAGCTTTTCTCTTTTTTCTAATTATAGAGTGAGCTGCTAGCTGTCCATCAACCAATTGTGAAGGTCAGACGTGGAATAGAAAAAAGAATAGTTTAAAAAACAATTTCACTTCAAGCAGTTTGTTGTTTCCAGCCATCATAAAAGACACTTAAAAAATTTACAGCCAATTTTTTTTAATTTTAAAAAAGTTAACACTAAAACAAATAAATAAATAAATAAAATTGAACACAAAATAAATTAAATGTTTTAATATCTTAAAGAAATAAATCTGTATACATATTTAACTACTGAATTCAATTTTATTGAAAATATTCGTATCGATAACTCACAAATGTAACTTAGCTATAATATAAAATTTCAACTGCTTGACACCAGATGTCAGCATCATACGAACAGATAATTTTTGAATTCTGTATTTAAGCCAATTGTTATTTATACTTTACTAAAACGTATAAAATGGCAAATGTAGATTTCCAAAAATGTTAAATTATTTACAATAAATATTTTCCAACCTTATGTATAATAATACCGGTAATTTGGATTTAATTTAACTAACATTTTTGTCTCTGTTTATTTCGTCGATTATATTAATTCTTCATTGAGGCGGCTTGACTGGAGTGTCTAAAATATTCATTAATTTAATAACTTAAATTTTAATAAAAATAAATAATTTAAATAAACTTTTTTGAAGCCTAGAAACAATAGGACGAATCATTGGTCGACTGTGTGTAGAAAATTTTAAATGATTCCTTAACCGTTGCCAAAAACTTGTTCGGCGTGAAACCGGACATGGCACCGGTTTTTTCCCCATATACTAAGAAAAATCAAATTTTATACTAAATTTAGAAATCTATTAACTGTCTTTAACTCTTTAAAAGCACCTCATCATACGTCCACACAACGTCCGAGATATTCAGATCATTTAAAATAAAAAAATTTGTCATCGAAGCTGTATTTTTATGATGAAACTGAAAAAGATTTGAAATCAGTAAACTGAAAATGGCGGACTACTCGCAAATGACGTCATGACTTTTCATTTGTTTTTACCCTGTCATCAACTGCAGCTTCTGAATTTTCCAATCCATAAAATGGGCACATGTCGATAATTTCTTTAGGATCTATTACAGAACTTTTATCTTTTCGTAAATCAGGACTAACCGATGCTCCTCTGTCCTTTATTATTTTGCTGGTTTTTCCTTTTACATTTTTCTTTTTCATTGAACATTCTTCCTGAATTTTCTTTACACTTTCCTTCAAAACATCTTCCGGAGCAGTATTTTTTTCTAAAACGACTGTTTCGATTTCTCCAGACTTGAAGTTTTTCAATGAAAACAAGTCTTCGCTTCCGTAATTCCTCACCAGAGAACACTCTAACCGTTCTTGAGATGTTATTCCAGCATCTAAAAGTTTAGCAACAAACAATTCTTTTCAAATATTGAATTATTAAGCACTTTTTACCGTGTGCTTCTGCTCCTGTCGTTCCTGAACACTCGTCATGAACTGTTGTGTCACACATGCTTAAAATTTCTAGGTTTAATGCAAAATAAAAAATTCAATTTCAAATCAAGTGGAAGAAGTCGACTTTTTACTTTCTATTTTGGCTTTGGTTAGATCCTCGCGAGAAGAAGTTTGAATTTGATTTTCAAGATCTGCTGTCGCCATTTTTTTTAAAGAGAACGAAATTAGATTATAATCACTGCATTCTTCATGCTAGTTAGGAAATGAAGCAAAGATACTTTGCTTATGGCTGGACAAAAAATTGATATTAACGAAGAATGAAATATCTCCATAGCAACAGATAATATAATATTAAATTTCACGAGCACATTCGTTCTTCTTTTTTTTTAATGTTATTTGAAAAAAAGTAACAAAACTTATTGTTCTGGTTTTAGTATTGTTTGTTTTCTGTTTCGCTTGATCATGTGGTCAATTCGAATTTTACAGCAGGAACATTTAGCGCTCTCTGTTGGAAAAATTTAAAAGTTCTTGTGTTACAAATCTAAGTGAAGGACGATTCTTTATTATTTTATTACAAAGTAAAATAATAGAATTTTGTTTAATTTTACATTTAAAAATTAATTATAGCAAACAAAAGCAAAGAATAATTTGTTTTCTAATAATTTTTGTTTATTCAATGTCAGCCCTTAAAAACAGAGGTATCAGTCTTCACTTATCTACACACAAACTATTAACTTACTGCATAGAGATCTAACCAAGCACGGCCATTGTTATTTTCACTAGCTTTACGAGCACCTGAATTTGTAATTTCCTTAATATATACTTATTTATATTTCGAAAATGAGTTATCAACTTTATCGAAACACAACTTTGGGAAATACTTTACAAGAAACTCTCGATGAATTTATCAATGTATTTATTTAACCAGCAAAATGTTGGTATAATCAGTGCTAATGCTTATTATTTTTGATTTTAGAGCGGACACATTTCACCACAATTAGCGATTAAAGTTCTTTTACAGTTCGACAAAGCTATAAACAATGCACTTGCTACCCGAGTGAAAACCAAATTAAACTTCAAGGTAATTTAAATTTGTTTAGTATTCTTTATAAATAATTTTTGAATTTAATTTTTTATTTTCAGGCAACTCATTTGAAAACCTACAGATTTTGCGATAATGTTTGGACTTTCGTACTAAATGGTGTGGATTTTACACAGATGCAGGAATTAACCAAATTAGATAAAGTTAAAATAGTTGCTTGTGATGGCAAAGGTGATGCGCTTACAATAAAGAAGTAGAACCTAGGAAAAGGAAATGTTAAATATTATTTTTTACTTAATTAAAGATTACCGTGTAAAGATGTATAAATACGGAAGGTTACATTATGATTTATTAAAACGTAAATATTTTATGTTTATCATTCCTGTGTGATGATGTTTTTCATAAAAGTCTTGAAATAAAACCTTAGAATGAATTTTGTTGAATTATTGAAATTGAAATCATAATAACAAAAATGTAATTTATAAAGAAATAAATGACAATTTTCACATTATTAAATGTGAATTATTATTCCACTGCTTGAAATATTAAAATAACAAAAAAATTTAAATAAAATTTTCAATTTATACAACACGGAGTTGGACAGTTTCGTGAACTATTTGTTTAAGCTTTTCTATTGAAATGTAAAAATACACAACATATTCTGAGAAATTGAGGATTACAGCGTCAAGTTCACTTCATAATATCCCCGGACTTTAATCACTATAAATAGTAAGGTCACAGTTTACTGTGCTGTGGTGTCGAGGTTATACGTTCATTTGTAAATATGGCGGAATGCGGTGGAGGTGATAGAAATGAACGAACTTCAATCGGTTCGCTAGCGAAAGCTCATAAAATGTACGGTGCTACATCACACAATTCAAAATCACGTAACGACACACTTAGGTTTATAAAACATACAGTAATGCCAGAAGACACGTTACAAGGAATTGCGCTTAAGTACGGTGTGACAGTAAGTTTTGAGGTTTGAGGGGGTGTGACAGGAAATTCAGTTAACCGAAACTAACGTCATATCTTTTTCAAATTTAATTCCAGACTGAAGAAATTCGAAGGATAAATAAAATTTGGATGAATGATAGCCTTTATTTGAGGCCTTTACTTGATATTCCTTTATCAAACGACTGCCAAAAACATAATTCTGAACTAACCTCAACTAAATGCAGTCCGACTTGCGAGGAAAACCAAGTCGACGAATGTTTGACGAATTCTCAAAGTATGGATTCTGAACAAACGTTAGCAGATATTTTGGGTAGAATAGATAGTACGATAGCAGAAACTAAAACCAAAGTTCAACAAATGGAGTCAAATAACGAGTAAAATGTTAATTTGTTTTCGAGTTTGTAATCATTTTTACTTACATTTGCATTTTATAGTATTTTTTTCGACAATTCTTCACCTCATTATCGTAGAAATCATCGGTCACTACTGCGTGCTTCTTCAGACCCGAATGTAGCTCCACATCCCGTAATAATGACACAAGGAAGAAAAGTTCGATCATCTTTACAAAGGCTTGAACAGAGACAAGATGAATTGTTCGAGTTGTGATTTATAATTTACACAATACAGTTACCAATAATATTGTATTTAAAATTAATTAGGCCTTTCTACTTAAAAATCACTGGTATAAAACTGCCTTAGGTTATAATCTCAAAAGTCAATAACGCACAATAAAGTGCGTAAAAATATATATTCAATAAAAATAAAGTTTAAAGAAAAATGTGAACTGTGATGTGTCATATCAATTTAGATTTATTATTTTGACTAGTCTAGCAATATAATAATTGCTGTTTTGTTTGGAAAAAAAATGTATAAATGATACAAAAGAAAAAACAAGATCTGAAGAATGTAATGTATGAAACAGTTATTAAAACAAATCATTTTATTAAATTTTACATGTAATTTTATGCGTGCAAGCAATATATCACCATCATTCATTGGCTCCTGAAAAAAGAAAGATAATAATTAGCGAGTGAATATTATTATTATTTTTCGTATATTTTAAACTAGAGAATCAGAGAGGGCAAGTTGATCATTCACTTTTAATCAGGTTATATGCGTATAATTTTTATTTGGTAATCTCATCATATTTTCTGTAAATTTTAAATTATTTCCTTTTACTTACTCAATCATTCTTCAGCTGAATTTCAATCGACAAGTTTGTAATCATTTCTGGATGAGCTTATAATCCTAGAAATTAGAATTACATTTTAGTATAATTTGTATTAAATATTTGTTGAATTATTTTTAAAAAACAAATCTCAGAGTTCTTATTACTATCAAGAGCACTTCAACAACACGGACCAAGAACAATATACTCATCATTAATTTCTTAATTTAAAAAAGGAAATCATTATATATTTCTAATTTTTCACCTTTTTATAACCGATCCGTTCATTGTATAGTCAAAAATAAAATCTTAATTTGGTTTTTCCTATCTTGAATCACGATGAGGGGAATTTCCATGATGGATCACGTGGACTGAGTTAATCGATTCTACAAGAGACTTCGACCATATTAAATTTCCTAAATAAAAAATAAAAATAAATTTGTAACAATGGTTGTAAATTTTTAAGCTTAATTCTGCGTATTTTTGAAACATTTTAAAAAAAATTCAGAGTTTGGTAATGTTGTTATCAAGAAAACTTCAAAAACACGGACCAATAGAATCTCATCATTTACATTTCTCTTTTTACATGTATAAGTATACAGTATTCTTATTTGCGGAATTACTTTTTATAAATAAAATTAAATGTTTTAATTTTTAAGTTTCATAGTTACCTGTTTCTTTTTATCGAATGACCGCGTGGTTGATCTAAATTATACTCTAAATCCACATTTTATGATTCTAGTATTAACATAGTTGGTTCGATTTAATTCATTTTCATTGACTAGGCAGTGATCAAGGAATTCGTCCACGTGGCAGATTGCAACACAAAAGAAAACGGCGTGGTAAGAGATTAGGCCTTAGCTGAATTTTATATAGCTAAAATAATAAAGCATTCGTTATAAATTATTCTTAATTTAACATTGAGCAAATAAACATTAGAATTAGAATCCTTACCATCCTAAAAATAAAATTGTGACTGAGCACCTAACAGGAAAACGGTCAACTTGTTACGAACGACTTTTCTTCACTAAAATTCAAACACGCTGACTAACGGAAGTAGATTTTCAGGGTGGGGCTTTAGGCCTTGACCAATCATGTGTTCAACCGGAAATTTTGATAATTGTCATAATCCCTAACGGTGACTTGCTGTACTTATTTTTATTTTCTAGCTCAGTTGTGAATCTAATTGTAAATACGGTATGGTATTTTCATGCTTTTGAATTAGTTCCAAATAATTTTTATTTTTTTATAGTAACTTTAGATCTAAAAACTATGGAATTACTTACTTTTCAAGTAATACCTTTAATTTCAACTTTTTACATTCTTAAAATTTAAATGAAGATGTTAAAAGTTTACATTAAAACTATTTAATAAACAATCATTTACTAACATCAGCTAATATGTAGGGCATATTAATGACAATTTATGTGCTTATTTAGTCATCAATTTTTTAAAAAAAAATTATTGCTCAATGTTGCAATAACCTCAAACGCGGCAGGTATACTAAGCCCAAGAAACAATCCTAAATTGCCCCCTATGTCACATAAAAAGGGAATTAATGTATAAGAATAAAATTCTTCCACAGTCTCTATAGTATTGTCTTCAAAATACATGGCTAAAAGAGGCTTATGGGATGGTAAAATCATTTAAAAATGTTCCTTATACTCGAGTTCAGTACATTTCGATGGACAAGAGCAAGCTGTGTAATTAAATGCTGCTGTTATAATCAATGTGTTCAAGAAACTGTTGGAAATATCGGTCGGATTAGAACATAAAGGCAAATCTGTGAATGGCAGGTAAGGCATACTGGAAATAAAATTAAAAACTAATTCATTGTTTAAAGATGAAGATGATTTTACTCACTTGCAAGTTGCATTTTTTCTTAAAACCTTTTCCACACAATCCTTTTCACACTGGTTTACTTCTTTACTTGAATAACATGGTTTCTTGGTATCGTTTACATTTTTGTACTATATTTCAATTTTGGATTAATCAACATTGAATAACTATTTGTGAAATATTTATCAAATACTCTATATATACAAACCACTTTCGCTGTTATTCCGTATGTAATAAAATAGCCCGTATGTTGATGTTTGTGCTTTATTGCCATTTTATAACCTATCGTATCGTCGTCTTCTTCATGAAACACGAACTATTTGTTACAAATTTAAAAAAAAAAATTAATTTAACGTACAAAATTATTCTAGTTAAATTTTTTATAAAGAATCATTATCAAATAGATTTTCTATTCATAAACGTAAATTTCTATTTTTTAAAGATCAAACAGCACTGCTTACACAGAGTAAAATCTTACTAGAGCAATGTATTCCTTCTTACATAATAATTCGGACACAATAAAGGAAAAAATATAAAGTAATCGTCTTGTCGGAATGGCTGAAGATTTGCTAAATAAAAATATTAGTTTAATTAAATTCTAACATAAAACTACAATAAGCTTACTTACTCATTTTGTACCGTAAACTGTATTAATGTATTTGGAAACATTAAAAAAAATCTTTTCGTTTGTCAACCGAATAGATCTCTACTAACAAAGTTAAAGATTAAAATTACATACTGCAAAATTTAAAATTTAAAACTATATAAAAATAGTTACAGAAAATTCATAATGTGGGATCAAAATTCTTTCCAATGTCATCATATCCCATAATGTTGAAATATTCCGCATTTCATTTACCAAATCTACACCGGAATATTGGCAAAGATCCGTATCTCCAAAAGCTTGTTTCTTGTATTTAATTAAAATCAAATAGTTGTTAAAGCCAAGACACAGAGTAATGGAAGAAAATCCAAATCTTTCTTATGTAACTTAAGTAATGAAAGAAAAAAAACTTTTCTTTTCTTATAATAAATCAATATTTCACATGTATTGATATCAACAAATTTTATTCAAGCTAAATCATTAAGTACTATTCTAATAATTCATAATTAAAAACTTCAAACTTTTAAAACAAAAATTACAAATCAGTGTATGAACAATAATATTGGCAATTGCTATCAGGACAACATTTCCTATTCGAAGCTCCAGAACAATTCTGATCCGCCAAACATCTCGATGGTCCTCTGGAAACTCGATCTGGAGATGGGCATTTTCCTCTTTTATCACTAAATGGATCAGAACATGTGTTACTACAACATATCTGCCTACCAGGACATTCACTATGCATTCTACAATTAACTGTAGGATTTATTGGTGTTAGAGGACAAGCACCATACTTATTTAGCGAAGTGCCACAATAAAAAGGATCTGTATTACTATTAGAAACCGGTGCACAATAATAAGAACAATTGGTAACTGCACAACATTTAGAACCTGTAGAGCAATCTGAATCTATAGCACATGGTTGGGTTAAAGGAATAGAACCAGGACTAGGACAGGATCCAGAAATTGAACTAAAAGGATCAGAGCATCTACTTTCAATGCCAAAACTTCTTCGACAACATAATTGGTTACCAGGACAATCAGAATTAGCTGAACATGGAGTTCGACCTTCGTTAATTAGCAATGCGGGACATGCTCCTAATTTATCTATTGAGAAACATTCAGTTGGTCCTGCTGTTGTTATGGGTTTCATGCACATAAAACAATTTCCCGTAAGACCAACGCAGCATCTTTGATTACCAGGACAGTTAGTGTCCAAAATACAACGACTTCCACCAACAATAATTTGGGGACCTGTAGGGCAACTGCCAACACGACTTGTCAATGGCTCAGCACATACTCTTCCTCCATTTCCATCAGAACAACACATTCTGTCATTGCCATTTGTTGCACAATCCGAGTGGCTACTACAAGTCATAATTGGTGAAGTCAGAATGGGTGGAAATGGGCATCTTGCTTCTGGAGGAATGACTGGAGGAGGACAATTTGCTTGCCTGAAATCTACTTGAAGTTCATATTTTACAGGAAGTGTGCATGTGTAAGAGCAAGGGCTGTCTAAGCAGCATTTTTCTTCCCCTGGACATTCAGAGTCCAGAAGACAAGCTGGAGAAATAAAATAAACATAAAATTGTTGTTGTTATTATTAACAATTATCTAGTAATGATTACTTGTTGTTCCATTTTTTATCTGATCTGGATTAGGACAATCATAACCTTTGGTTTCTAATGGGTCAGTGCATCTTGAAGTAGATTCACCACCATAGCAACAAAGTCTATTTCCACTGCAGTCGAAGTTCGAATTGCATGGTTTTTGGTCAGGGTTAATTAAAGTTGGTGGACATGAACCTAGTTTGGGAACTGATGAACATTCTACAGTTAAATTTGAAAAAGAAAATAAATTAGAGATTGTTCTTTTTGATATTTTACTTATTTAATACTTACCTGATTGTGTATCAGTAGGAGTTATTGTTACAAGGAAAAGAGAAATGAGAATAAGAAACATTTTCTCTCTGTTGAAGATGTGGTAGTAATGATACTCGTTGGTTTGCTTTATATAAATGTTAAGTACTATAAAATAATCTTGAAATTGTTTGATGTAACTAAGCATAAATTTGTTTTATGGTTCTGTCCCTGTTCCAGAATTTGTTTCAATAGTCGGATGAATCATATAACGCTTTTTACATATTCGTATCTGATAATAACAATTAAAAAAGTTTTACTTATTTGCTTTGATATGAAAGAAGAAAATTTTCAGAAAAGTTGTAAATTTTATTGCACGAGAAAGTGATAACCACAAAACTCAATCTAGAACATCTAATATTGCAAGGGCAAACCAGGAATTTGGTTCCAAACATGTAAGCTGTGTTTAACGATAAATATAAAATATAAAAAATAGTTTAATTTAATTTTTGGCTTTGACTAAAACAAATTTCACTTATTTTTCTTGATTTGGTTCTTAAAAACGGTGAATAATTTATTCAAAGCTTCTATAAATTACAAATTAATTTCATTCTAATCGCCAACATTTTTCGCAATATTATTTTTTATCGCGTAATCCTGCTTCGTCATCACTCATTAAACCATCTCCACGTGATCCTAATTTTCGTGAAATTAGAACTCAACACGAAAACACCTTTCATTTCAGTGTGCTCAATACAGGACATGGATCCTGATTACATTTTGTATAATTCATCGTCTTATATCAGCCCCACGACAACAAGAAGCCAAAACAATGTTTAGATATAGCAACTTCCTTCCGAATATTAAAAAATATAAATAACATGACTCGTTAAAGCAATTACAATTTTATATGAACCTAATATTTTCC
>JAQFZN010000674.1:0-24881 GCA_034687075.1 Geophilus carpophagus
GTCCTAGAGAAGTATCACCTTGTCCTAGAGAAGTATCACCTTGTCCTAGAGAAGTATCACCTTGTCCTAGAGAAGTATCACCTTGTCCTAGAGAAGTAAAACCTTGTTCTAGAGAAGTAACGCCTTGCCCTAGAGAAGTAACGCCTTGCCCTAGAGAAGTAACACCTTGCCCTAGAGAAGTAACACCTTGCCCTAGAGAAGTAACACCTTGCCCTAGAGAAGTAACACCTTGCCCTAGTGAAGCACTGCCTTGCATTAGTGATAAATATTCTAATGTGTTACCATGTAATGACTGTGCAAAAGTTCCAGTTTCTACTAACACTGTCCATCCATACCGACATGATGGCTCAGTATGTGCTGATAAAAGTCCAAATTGTTTGTCGTATCATCCATGTGTTTGTTCATCTAATAAGACTTCAGCATTTTCACCTTGTTCTGATGAAAATGCGCCCCATTCTTCTAGTTATTCTGTTTACTCACAACCATATTTTCAACAAGATAATGTAGTTAAAGATACTGGTACTACAAGTTCACCATCACATTATGCTTATGAGTCACCTTGTTATACTGAAATTGATACTGATCAACATGTTCATGTATGTCCTGGTAAGCCATATCCAATTTCTCAACATATTGTACAATCGACTTCTCATAATCAAAGAAGTAAACAATCATCAACACCACCAAAATGTGCATCAATATATTCAAAGATGAATGATTCAGAAGATAATTCAGTTTGTAGGTGTGGGAAGGCAATATTGTCAGATGCATTAACAGAAGTCAGATCAACATCATTAAAATCAGACATAAAAGAAAATAAATCAAATTTGTTTCAATCAGACCTGGGAAATGTTAATTCTGTATCAAGTGTAAGTGAGTTGAGACCTTGTAATTATTCTTCTGTGGCTGATATGAAATGTTCATCATGCGAACCCGGTGTAAATGTAAAGCAACCATCATGTAAATGTAGCAAAGGGAAAATACAAGTGACATGCAAATCCTGCATGAAACCAGTTTCAAATTCATTATGTAAAATGGGATTAGATAAAATTAAATCAGTATGCAAATCAAGTATTGATGAATTAAAAAATCAGTATCAAAAATATAGTGAAGAAAACAAGACATGTTCAAAGTGCAAATCAAGTAATGATGAATTAAAAAATCAATATCAAAAATATGGTGAAGAAAACATATGTTCAAAATACAAATCAAGTGATGAATTAAAAAATCAGTATCCAAAATATGGTGAAGAAAACATATGTTCAAAGTACAAATCGAGTGATGATGAATTAAAAAATCAGTATCAAAAGTATGGTGAAGAAAATGTGATATGTTCAAAGTGCAAATCAAGTGTTGATGAATTAAAAAATCAGTGTCAAAAATATGGTGAAGAAAATGTGGTATGTTCAAAGTGCAAATCAAGTGTTGATAAAATAAATAATTTGTCATACAAATCAGAAATGGAAGAAATGAAACATAAATCGGACATGGAAGATATAAAATACCCATCACACATATTAGATTTTGAAGAAATGAAACACCCATTACATAAGTTAAACTTAACAAAAATGAAACATCAATCACACAAATCAGAGTTGGAAGAAAAGAAACATTCACCATGCAAATTGGATATGAATAAAATGAAGCACCAATCACATAAATTAGATATGGAAGAGATGAAGCATCATTCACACAAACTGGACATGGAAGAAAGGAAACGTCCACTACGCAAATTAGGTATGTATGAAATGAGGCGTCCATTATGCAAATCAAATAGAAAGGAAATTAAGCATTCATACAAATTGGATACAGATAAAGTAAAGGATCAAAAATCAAACATGGAAGAAATGAAACATCCATCACTCAAAATAGGCATCAATAAAATTCATTCATCACACAAATTTAATAAAGGTCAATGCAAGTTACGTATGAATGATACTCTGTTATCATCTAAATCTAGTATGGATGAAATTAACAGTTCATCTAGTGAATCTGACAATGATGGAGTAGCTTTTTCACAAAGTCGTTGTCAAGATGAAATTTTATCACACAGTTATGATATGAAAGAAAAACTGTCTGACAATGTAGATTTGCATGATACACAGTATTCTTATAAATCATATGCAACAGACACCAAATCTCCTGGCAGATCTCCCTTGCACAAATCATGCAAGAATGAAATGAGATCTTTATGTAAATCTGGTACTAAGGAAAATAAATCTCCTTGTAAACTCGAAATGAGATCACACAGACCTGCGAAGACTGATATCAAATCACCAACATGCAATACTTTAATGGGTGAAACAAGACATTCACCTAAATCTGACTCAGATGATGTTACATCAACAAATAACATCGATATAAAAATAAAATCACACAGAGCTGCAAAGACAGATACCAGGTTGCCAACATGCAAATCTTCAATGAATAAAAAAAGACATTCACCTAAATTTGACTCAGATGATGTCACATTACCTAATAACACCAGTATAAATGTGCAATCTTCATCTAAATTTCTCATGGATAATGGACCAATGCACAAATCTAGCCTAGTTGATATCAAATTACAGAAAGCAAGTGCTGGTGATACATATTCCTCATTGAGATCAGGCTCAGGTGAGATAAAATCTCGGAAAGCTTGCATGAATGAGGTGAAATCATCAGCTCAGTCAGCTGTGAATGAAATTAAATCTTCACTTAAGAAAAGCAAGAGATTGGATGATGTTAGATCGTTATATAAATCTGCTGTGGGTCATACAAAATCCCCAAACCGACCTTGTAGGTTTCCTGTAGATGATTTGGCATCTGATGAGGAAGATAGTAATTCTTATAAGTTACCAATGGATGCTGTAAGGTGTTTAAGTAAATCTGCCTTAGATGGTATTCGTCATGATGACAGTTGTTTGCATAAATCTAGTTCATACAAATCTGGAATAACAGATGTGAAATCCTTGCAGACATATGGTGAGAATGAAAGAAAGAGAAATACGCATAATTTAAACATATCAGTTAGACCAAACAGTCAAAGTGAAAAAGTGTTATTAAGTAGTAAAAGAATTTTTTCACATCCTTCCTATTTATCAAGAAGTGACAAACCAATTTGTACAAAAAAGGAAACAGATAGCATTGCTGTTCAAACTGGTGATTCAGCTCTTATAAAAGTTGAATGCAAGGATCAAAGTGTTGAATATGATCCTCCAAAGGAGGTTTGTTCTCTGACACAAGTAACATCAGTGATACCGAAAACAGTTTCAAGTAAAGGACCATGTCCAAAAAAATCAAGTCAATCGGCTATAAGTAAAATACCATTACCAAAATCACCTAGTGGTAAACATCCATTACAAAATTCACCTAGAAGATATGAGACTGATATAAATTCATGCGAAAAATGTGATCACAAACCACATTTGATTGTAGATTTTTGTGATAAAAGTGAAATGAAACCATATATACGCCTAAAATCAAATCCTAGTGTCATTACAAGTGCATTTTCTGTTCATTCTCCAGAGTGTGTGGAAGTTGCTAATCAAACTTGTGATAATGAAATATTAGATATCAATAAAATATCAACTTCACAACAGACAGCTATAACTACAAAATCTGTGGAAGTGCCTTGTCGCTATACATCAAATGGATCTGGCATTTTTCCAGCAGTGAGAAAACATATTCATCCACAGGAAGTGGTACAACCATGCGTAACAACAACAACAACAACTGATGAATCAAATACTGATATACGCACTGAGGGGTTTCAAATTAATTCATTTGACAAGTGGAAAAACATGTGTGAAGAAGCTAGTAAATATTGGGCTCCAGATTATTGCAAAAGTTGTAATTCAAGTGTTGGGGTTTGTCAGAAAAAAGAGTCTTCAACTGAGGAAACCTCTGAGGAGTGTATTGATGAAAGTCCTAGATCAACAAAATCTGATATTCCTGATTTATTTACACAACTCTTAGATAAATTAGTTAAAATGCTAACAGCAAAGAAGACTCAATCATTGCCTAGTTTAATATCAACAAATATTTCCTGTTTAAATCGTCATGCATGTCTTGATCCACAATGCGTGTGTTTTGAAAAACACGATTCTTCTTTAGAATGCAGCTCTGAACTTGAAGGAAATTCATATACTGAATGTCAAGTTACTGGCAATGTTTCAGATACTTGTCTTAAATGTACAAGATCAGATCAGTATGTTAATTGTGAAGTTGATTCAGTTGAGTATGAAGAAGAATCTGATTGGAGGAAAACCACTTGCAATAGGTTGGCTGCAGGAATGGGAAAAACATTTTATTTATCAAATGTTATTCGAATTCCAAGACTTGCTCATGAAACTGGCCCAAGTTCAGTACCACTTCAAACTGTTTCTGAGTCACCTGGTTCCAGTAATGATGTTAAAGTTACAACTACTTGTCAAGTAAAAATGTCTGCACAAGATGTAATTGACACCCATTTAAACCAATCTCCTCATCATTCCAGTAAACTGGACACAGGTTTAAGATTGTCAGGTGAAACACAAAGCCCAGTTTCTGTAATGCCTTCTGACATACCAATAATACCTGTTAAGAAATGTTCTGTAACTAAATCTCAAAGCAGTAAACATTCAGTAGAAAGTTGGCTGATTAGTCAACAAAAATGGTGTTCAGTAACTAATGCTGCTAGAAAACAACAACACCATGGCCCTGCTGGTTTACCACCAAAGAATCCTAACAGAAAGTCATCAGTTTTGAAAACAAGAACTTGGAAAAAATTCTCTGATTTTCTCAGAACCCCAAACAGGGATAAGGAAGATATTGAGTCAGGAACTGATACTGGCACCCAAACTGGGATCAAATCTAGTTTTAGTAGTGGAATTCAAAAAGTATTTCACAAGGGAAAGACATTAAAAAGTGCTAAAACTAACACTGAAGAATCAACTTCATCAAAATGCAAGGAAACTGAATCAGTACCAAGTAAAACATACTGTTTACAGACAAATGAAAACACAACAGAAACAGAACCAAGAAAAACATGTTCAGTTGTTGGTAATAATATTGACCAACCAAGTAGTGCAAGCATAATGACACCACATGAAGGAAAACCACCATTACCAACAAGAAAAAGTTGTTCCTCTAGATGGCCACATTTGTCAAGGGTGACTAAAAGAGAAAACACAGTGAAGAAATTAGCATTAGATACATTGAATTCAACAGAGAGCTTGAGTGGAGGCATGTTATTGGATACTCCAAGATCTGTGAATAAGGATTTGGGAATAAGGAAAGAAGTTGCTGAATGTGTAACAAGTGCTGAACACACTCCTTTGCGTCGAAGATGCAGTGTTCCTCGAATTTTGCCTGCAACGAATAATTTCGACAGTAAAAATGGCAGCGTTCGGCTTCGTGGTGGCAAAAACCCTTTACCAAAGGATGGCAAGGATGCTCCACCTCAGGAAGGTGCTAGGCAGATTCTAAGAAGGGCAACAAATGAATCTAGTACAGCAACAGCAACAAATAATTCGAGATTTGATGAGCCAAGTACCAGTAGGCAAACAGCTCCGGATCGAATTAGGATTAAACTTCCATTAATACCACAAAATGTGTTTACTAAATCTCCAAATCGCAAATGTTCTCTCTTAGATGCACGCCAAAGACCGAAAAGTGCAGAACCTGCAATACCATTACATCATGCAAGGTGCTCTCTGACTAGAGTTGAAGTAACTCCAATAGAAAAGGAAACAGTGTCATGCGTACATGAACCATTATATACGTCAAAAAATACAACTTGTGCTACATCAACTACTGATTTACCACAATCTAACAGCAGCTTGTTTTTTGATTTACAAAAAATGCATTTGTTGTCTGATAAAAGTATGCCTAAAATGGGCAAGATGGGTAATCAGTATAGTGGAGCAAATACAGTGGATGTGAAAAAAGTCGATGTTAGTACAGATCCGGGGTCTTCGAAAGATTCCCGTCGAAAGTCAAATGCATATTTTCAACCAGTTTTATCAGATATATCAACAGCTGAATCGAGTTTTGGAAGCGATAATCATTCGTCGATAGTGACGCCATTACGACTAACGAAAGAAAGAGTAATGATCGATTCGAAAACATCGACTAACGATCTGCGTCGGCCTATGAGAAATGTCTGGCCTAAGAGTTTTTCAGCGAGTGTTTTGCCAGATCGTGCATCAACTAAACGGTTTTCGTACTTGCCGGATTCGTATCTAGTGCACTTAGCTCAAACAAATCGACTTTCACCATCGATACGAGATTTACACATTCGATACGGTCTTTTCAGGCGGTTTGAAAACCAGCTCGATGGTGCAGATAGCGAAGAAGTGGAATTAAATAATTGCTTAGCCAATATAAGTACTTGCGAGATTTTTGAAGAAGCAAAAGAACCTGATGATGTTGAACACGAAGAAAAGGAAGGATGATGAGAAAGAAAAAAAGGATCGAAGAAAATATTTTTTTTGTTTTTTATTTTTGTTTATTTTTTTTATGTTTATCGATTGATTTATTCGGTTAACAACTTGCCATGCTATACTAGCGCGAGGAAGGTGCACAGGGAGATGATTTATACAAGTTTTGTAGGGAAATATACTAAATAAATATTTAGTGACTTTTAGATGCTTAAATTTTGCTAAATCCTTAAATGACATGCCCTTATATACCCGTATGTGATGAAAATTGTGTCGTAATTAATTTAATATTTTCATTTTGCTAGTGAGGTATTTTTTGATTTTTTTTGTATGTGAAATATTTTGAGGCTGTTTAATGTAATGAGATTTAATAAGTATTATAATAAAAATGAGGCCCTAGTGGTATAACAAATCGTTTTTTCTCTCTTACCTTTTTTCAAATCACCTTTTCTCCCCTGCTTTTTCAGTTGAAATGTGTTTTTTCTTTTTATTTCTGTTGATAATTTGTGTGTTTGTGCAATTTAATGAACAGGTGGTATGGGTAATGATTGTTTACAGTTAAGGAGCTGGCCAAAGTGCTCTATGCGTATGATGCCTGCAACGATGACGAATTGAGTTTAAAGGAAGGTGATGTGATCGCAATACTTACCAAGGATGTTGAAGACAAGGGATGGTGGAAAGGAGAACTGAATAATAAGATCGGAGTCTTCCCGGATAATTTTGTTGAGCTGCTTCCAAGTATTGATGTGGGTAAATTTGTTTGGTTTGAATTTTTTGGAAATTTTAATTTTTTGGAAATTTTTTTCTATTTGTTTCAGGTTAAATGTAACAAGAGGTTAGATACTGGTGGAGAAAGAGTCTCGGATGCACCGCCACCGGTTCCAGAACATCCCAAGAAAGCAGCTGAGTGTTCAAAGGGTAATTTAATTAATTGTGTCCACATTTTATTGATTATATCAGTGTTTCTCAACCTTTTTCTTATTGTGTTCCAATGACCAACAGCGAAAAAATAAAAAGATCCTGCTTTTGCAGAAAATTTTCACTTTTTTGTGGTTGACAATCTCTGGATTAAATCAATAAATTGGAGTTTTTGCAAACACTTTTAAGACATTTAAATTTTAAGATTTTGGCTTATTTAAAATCATGTCTACATCTTTTTTCTTTATCTCCTACTTTAAGGTTGAAGGCCTTTTCAGTTCCCTCCACGGAACCATCATCAGAACCATTTTGTCCTGTTTTATGCAAATACCCCTGTTTATATATATGGTCACATTAAGAAATGTCCACCAAATGTTCCTGTGTCCTATAAATGTTTTTTTAGTACTCGCATACCTCCACTTTTTAAGTCCAGCCTAGACTTGATTATTTGTTAATAATTTTAAAATTTTAAAATTTAAACAATCTAAAAACTGTATAAAATTATTAACAAACTTTGAAGACACTTAAGATCAGTCTCTAGTAGAAAAGTGCGCTGGTGCGGTTTAGCTGGCTAAGCCGCGTTAGCCAACATTTTTCTCAAGTCGACCCAGCCGTAGCTGACATTTGGTCACTGAGACCAGCCGCTGCAGCCAGAAATATTGTGTGGCTTGACTGGCTAGCTGCAGCTAGAAATAACAATACACACAAAATAAACAAAATTAAAAAATATTAAAAAAAGTTAAAATATACATAAAAATGCTAAAATATTGTCCTCAGTCGGGCAAATAATTTTCAGCCGAGCCAGTCAGCAGCTAATGAATTTCCTTTCAGCTGAACCAGCCAGCAGCCGACTTTGCCTGCAAATTTAGCTAAGCCACAGCCAATAAATTATGGATGGCACACTCCTCTAGTCTATACCGTATACTGTAGCTGAATTTTTGCTCAACGATATTATATGCACCTATTGTTGTTGATGTTATCAACTAAGTGTTTTTGCAAAAATACTCTTAATTATATTTGTTTAACATTTTAACAAGATTATGGGGAGTTGTTAAATTGACTGTATTCTTTTCAATTTCAAGATGAGAAACCGTTACGACCTGAAAAGCGTGTTCCACCGTTACCAGGAAAAAAACCTCTACTGCCACCTCCGTTGAAGAAACCACAACGGGGTATCACTCCCATTAATGAAACACAATCATCATCACCCTTATTATCATCAACAACAACAACAACAACAACATCAACATCGTCCTCCTCTTCTCTTATTAAAACAGATCCGATGACTGATGATATGAAAGTTAAATCCCAAACTGGAGTAACAGAAACCATCAGACCGTCTAGTGGTATAACCAAGTCTGATTGTTGTTAATGATACATTTTGATTTTCCCCTTATTTTTATATAAAATTGTTCTTGATTATCGATTACATGTATGTTTATATGTCTTTTTCTTTCTCCAGATGAATTAGGACTGGATAGTGTCGAGTTAACATCAGATAAATTGACGCATTTAACGGCATCAAGGCCTCGAAATCCACATCATCGGCCGCCATCACACTTGTTTCTAAAGGATCCTGTAAGTTTTCTTCAATTTGTTGTGCATTTTTCATAAATTTATTATTTATCGTATTTTAGCAGATATAAGTTGTGTTTTATATAATTAAACATACGTTTCAAGAAATATGCAAAATTTCAAAGTAATTTCAGCAAATTACATTTGATGAGCTCTAAATTCGATCAATGTCAGTCTGAATAGATCAAAAGAATTTAATTGTAATATTTTTGTTAATTTTGAATATTCCGCGTGTCATTTCTCCTAATTATTCCTTTGTTGAAGGTCTTTTTTGAAGTGATAGTGTTTATATTTTAGACTAAGATTTGCTAAAGTGCGGTAACAAAAAAAATCACTAAAATTCAATTTTATTTCAATTTTTTTATTTTTTTGTTTAAATTATTTCAAATTTATTTGCACTATGAAATTTTTAAATTTAATGCACATTTACACCATAATATTTGTTTGAGAAAAAATTGAAAATGGCTGCTCGTGTTGTGTTATCGCTTTGTTTTTTTTGGTTAAATCACTCGCATGTTGTTGCACAGCCGGCTATGTCGAAAGAGAAGCTGAGTGATGTGATTGAGACGGAAACTAAGGAGGAGGTGGACTCGCTACCCCTTCTTAATAATCTTCAACAAACTGCAGTTCGCAATGGAAGGGTGAGCCAAGTACATGTCACTAGATCGAGTTTGTTTTTTTCGTTTGAATCAAACTTTTCATCCAAGACGTTTTGATTAACTAAAATTTTCAACAGATAAAATACCAAATAAAATTAATTAATTATTTAATTAATTAATTAATTACAATTATGTTTGATTTAGGCTGAATAAATCAATCTTTTATCTCATTAAAATCCATCGATTTTTTCAGACTTCTAAACGACCATTTTATGTGGTGGTTAATCTAACACTGTTGGGAATTATGCTGGGGCTAGCGTAAAATGTTGCCAGCCGCGTAATACCCCATTATAAATAATTTCTATTAATTTTTTAAAAGTGGAGCTTTTATGAGTATAAAAAAATCGATGGATAATCTCATCTACAAAGTCATTTGTTGTGTTCAGTTAGATATATTTATTTATTATCTTTCTATTACGGTTGTTTGGTGTTTTTGTTTCTTTATCATGCTTGTTTTTTATCTCTTATTTCTATTGGCTTTCTTTTTATTTTATCCTTGTAGTTTGTTCTGTAAGAATTTATTTTTGATATGTTTTTGTATTGTTTAAGGATGTTTCTTGTGAAGCTCATGAGAAGGGAAAATTAGAAATCGCGCCATCACCAACGAAAGAAACGGACAAATCTTGCCCCAGTCCTCAGTCGATATGTCAAATAGATAAAAATATCCTTTGGCCACCTATAAAACCATGTTTGAATAGTGAATTATCATCACCTAAAATGAAGCAGTACTCATTTAGCTCAAAATCCACTCCCGTCCCTAAAGACGAAGGTAATAAAAATTTAAAGAAAAAAATTTGAAACTCGAGTTAGAATTTAATTTCTTGCATTTTTTAAATACAACATTAATTATTTTATTTATTTTGATTCAGTTTCTTATTCAGTTTCTTCGAAGTCAAGTAAATCAACTGATGATGATTCATTGAATATGATATCTGATATGAAGAAAGAGATGAATTGTTTAAAGACTAAAGTAAGTTTGAATTTTGGGGTTAACAAATTTCGTGTTTGTTTATTATTTTTAATAAAAAGTGTGATAAAATTTATTTTATTTATTTAAAGAAATATGTACGGTTATTTTATAGTTGAATTTAGTAGTTTGTAGATTGATTTAAAATGATTAAATGTTATTAATCTTGTGCATCTCGATCTCTTTCTTTCTTTCTCTCAACAAAGAGCACTGAGAGGAAAGAGAAAGAGGAGAAAAGGGTTCTAAAATCCTGGTATGTTTTTTTATATTTAATTTTACATTTTTAAATCATTAATTTCTTTATAGAATTTCTTTATTATTTATTTATTTTGTTTTTCTGTTTGTAATTATTAATTATTTTTGTATGTGTTGAATTTATTACATTAAGGGGTTTCAAACAGATTAATCAAAATTCAGATCAATCCAACTCAATAAAAATGGCGATTTCACCTAACTTGGATCAGAAATTTACATGATTTTTGAAATTTTCTAAACTCTCTAGATACTATATTTAACCTTCCCAATACCGATTAAAATTACATTTTTTCCCTACCATCCTGGTCAAATTGGACCCAAGCACTTAAGCATGTGTAGAGAGACAGCAAATGGTCAATGTTTCTGCTTTAATTATTAATCAATCAGGTCTAAAAACTCTCCCTTTTATTAAATTTTTAAATCCCCTTTAATAATTCTTTTGTGGTGTCTTGCATTGAATTTTTTAAGTTAAAAAAAAAGACTTCACATTGACAATAATGAAAATTTATTTTTATATATTTTTTTTTGAAATTAATATATATATTATTAATTTTTTTTCAGAATGATTTTTAAATGTTTTTTCTAAAAACTCAGAAAGTTCTATTAAAATATACAATTGTTTTGTATGATTTTTTCAGTTTTTGGGTGTCTGAGTCAAAAAAGACCCAGCATTGTATTGCGAAGGTTAAGCGATATCTTCCTTCATATTAGTTAAACTTGCTTAAATTATTTGACTTAGCAACTAGAGTAATCCATTTTGATTAATCGGATTAACTTTTATGTTTAAAAACCCTTAATCATTTAATTTCACGTTATTTTAAATTGATTTTTATTTTAACTCAATTTGCAGGTTCTCGAACTTCAACTCATGACTGAAATGCACCGAGCTCAATATCAGGAAAAAGTTAAAGAATTAACTCACGAAATTGATGAAGAAAAAAAGACCCGGATGATGATGCAAGTGGAATTGGATCGCCTTAAGAGGCAGCTCAGGGATCATTGATCCCCTTCCTACCTTTACATTTGTAATTTGTTAATTTAAAAAAATCTTTAATGCCACATTTTTAATTTGTTGATTTTGCAACAAGTAGATTTGTAGGCATAAAAGGAGTTTACTTTTATTTAATTTAATTTTATTTTCCGTTTTGATGTCGCTAAAATGTGACAATTTATTAAAATTAAGAGTACAATCTTCCTTTGTTTATTTTTTGAATTGGAAAAGTTTTGTATTATTTGGTTTTAATTTTTTTACGATGAAATTTTAATGTTGCTTATTTACTACTTGTAAATAGTTGTAAAACATTCTGCTATTAACTGCCTCATACGTTTAAAGTAGGTAATTGATTTTAATTTTTTAATCAAAGGGCGTTTCAATGCACACTATGTGAAATAAACAATGTAGTTAAAATGAAAATTTTTAAAGTGATGTAAATGCATATTTTTCAAAATTTTTGATGTGTGATGGGAATTTGAGATGTCAAATATATCTCAGTTTTTTTTCCTCCGTATGGGGAATCTTGAAACTAGTCAGAAATAATTATACAATAATAAAATAATATACTTATTATTATTATGTAATAATAATTAATTTAGGGGCTGGTTAATTACCTGTTAATAAATTTTGTAACAGCAATTTTTTTCATTAAATGCTGTAAAGTGATGGTTTTTATTGACAACATTTTTTTGTTTTGATCTCATTTTTTTAAAATCAATATCTTTATTTCCTGTAAGGAATATTTTCAATTTGAATTAATGACATAACATTCCTGTGTAGTGATTTAATTTAATTTCTGCTTTGTTTAGTGTTTTTTTTAATTTTATTATTTTTTACGAACTTATTTTTCTCAAACTGTTCTAGAAATTTCAACTTTTAAAAATTTTATTTGTATATTTTGAAAAGAAATTTAAATTTACCAGATTGCCATTTTGTTATGAAATGATGAAATGTACATTCCAGGTAGATAAAAAGGTGCAAAAAATAAATATAAAATACCGATCTAATGTTTATCAATTTCAATTCAATGAAAAAAAAGATTAATCACAATTCGAAATTGCATGTTGGATTTATTTATTTTTTTAATCCATGTACAACACTTAATAATTTTTCAATTTTTACAATAAATAAAAACAAATAATTTACAACATTTCACAAAATTCATAGAATTGAAGTACAGTTCAGGTCAAACTAGTCCCTCATTACATCAAACATGAATCATCACAATATTCAAAATTGAAAATGCCAAAAAAAATCAAATTTAAATTGAATATATCACTTGAAAAAACAACCCATTCAATGACTCGCACAACGAGTAGTGAATGGAGAAAAGCGGTCAGATAGGCTTAAATCAGTTGGAGTAACGGAATGTGGAATAAACTTGTTGGGCGATTGAGCTGAAATTCCCTTTGGGCTTCCCAGTACCTTTGGTGAAACTGGTGGAAATGTATTCTTTGGCGATACCGGTGGGAAAATTGTCTTAGGAGATAATGGCGGAAAAATATTCTTTGGCGAAACCGCAGGATAAACAGTTTTTGGCGAAACCGCTGGATAAACAGTTTTTGGCGAAACCGCAGGATAAACAGGTTTTGGCGATCCTGGCGGTAGAACGGGTTTCGGAGATCCGTGTAGAACAGGTTTTGGCGATCCCGGTAGAACAGGTTTTGGCGATCCGGGTAAGACGATCTTTGGCGATCCCTGAATCACTGGGGAAGCAGGTTTCACGGTTTTTGGCGATATTGGTGGCAGAAGTGCGCATGGATAAAGACCTTTAGTTGGCGATTCTGGTAATTTTTGGCATTTAGCTTGAACAGCTGGTTTTGGTGGAGTAAATCCTTGCGGTTGAGGACTCTGATGCGAATATATCGATTTCGATGGAACAGCACGAAGAATTGGAGTAGCTCTGGCTGGAGATGGAGTCAATCGTTGGCTAACAAGTTTTTTTGGGTCGCCAAAATATTTCCACAAAATCATAGTAACTATGATAAATGTGACCAGCATTTTCTTTGATTTTCTCAATTAGAATCCAATAGAATCAATTTTTTTTAACTCATAAAAACAGTTCGAAATTTTTCTAAAATCAGGCTTATTTTAACAAAAAATAGAACAGACCATCATACTTCCAAATCGCAAACTTAAATAAAATAAAATACAAACAATCATAGCATGTGATACCTTTATTTACGAGCAACAATTTTGTGATTTTGCGTAACATGAGTCACAATTACAGTTACATAAACAATCAATTTATTTCTGTACCATCTCTTCAATTAATTTTCGCCTTGCGTCTCATCGTCATCAACAACTTCCACAATGTTGACATCGGTTGGAGTCGTCCATCTTTTAGTTGAAGTCGGCCGATCCAAATCTGGCGACACTTGCCGACATTCTACCGAACTTGGATCGCCTTGTGACGTCGGCGATGTATTGAAAGCTAGTACTGAGCATGCGTACTTCAATCTAGGACTTTTTGGTGCGTTGCACCCGTTGTAACACATCGCTTTTTCTTCTGGAATTTTGCTTGGAGACACTGCTGTAAATTGATTAACATTTTTAGCATCGACGCACCGATGATAGTGACTTCGCTTTTTACTCCATGTTGGAGAATTGTGTGCGTCTTGTGTCAGTTGGGAGCCATTAATAAGCGGTTCCGACACTGATGAAATAGCTTGGAGATGACTGTTAGTTGTCTCCATTGCTGCTCTTCCACTTCCTGAATCCATTACTGGACTTTTATTGCATCTAGGTGATTTTTTAAACCGAATTGCTTTTTGTCCTTTCAGAATTTGATCGAATTCCGTTGGTAACGACTGTGATGTCGACACAGGGTGAGCCAACGGTGGCGACAATGGTGAAAACATTGGTCGTTGTGAGTTCATCGGTTGATTAAGATTGCCTTCAACTGAACATCGACAACTATGAAGCTTTTGTTCAGGATTTGCAATTTGTTCGACACTTTCCTCCACTTCATCGTTACTGTCATGTAACTTCGACAATGAACAGTATCGTTTCGGCTCTCCTACGTTTTCTTCCTCCGTTATTTTCTCTATTGCCGGTTCTATTGTATCGTAATAAATAACTTCTTCATGCTCATCATCTTGTTCTTCAGGAACACCTTCCACATGACTCAATTGTGTACAATGACATTTATCTTGCGATTCCGGGGGAAATTTGGGATCACAGGGCGTCGGTGTAACACAACCAGAATCAGGATCTGAATAATCCGATTCGCGATCGCTGTGACACGAACACGTCTCCACCTGGTGTTGTTGATATTGATTCTGATTGCGATACTCTTTCGGCACACACACGTGTTGTCGACTCGACTGCGTATCTCGACTTGACTTTGTCGAACCACTACTCGACACTGTAGCAGCTTCGCCCAATGGATAATCATCATACATTTGATATTGATATTGATATGGATACGTTGGATAATTCGGCATTAATCGGGGTACCATTTGTGGGTTTTGGGGTAAACATGGTATAGGTACGTAGGCAACTCGAAAATAATTCGGCTGTGACATTGTATTTACATTGCCAAATGGTTGTGCCGGTAGTGGCATTGCTGCCGACATTGCATTTTCATTTCGAAATGGCATTGAGTTAGGGCTGTTAAATGGCTGTCTGCAATACCAACATCTGGTATCTCTTGGTTGTGTGTTGGCAGTTGGTAATGACATTGTTGACGAGTTTGCAACGTAAGAGCAGTTTTTGTGGATATGATGACGACGCCTTTTTTTGTGGTTTTTTGATTCTGTATCAGCAGATCTTGGCATTGAATAATGGTGGACATGTATTAATTGTGGGTTTTTCACAACATTTAGTTGTTCTTCAGTTGGTTGTGATCGGATCATTGGTGTCCAGTTGTATTGATGCTGAGTTTCACTATCTGATGAAACAATCGCATATCTATTAGACTTGCATCTTTTTTTCTTTGGCTTAATTGTATCAGATGAACAACATGGAAGAACTTCCTGTCTGCTCATTTTTCTGCATGCTTTGTTGTTTTTTCCTTCAGGTGATGAACATGGTTCAATTTTGATTGAACTTTTCCTGCAGTGACAATGGCATGTCTTTGGTTGACTTGGATTTGTTTGCTTGTTGCTTGCTGGAGAAATCAGAGTTACATTTTTAGATCTTGATTCTTCAAGTAGCTTTTTCGTGTTGTTTGATCGAAATGACAAATCACATTCAGATGTTTCAGTTGCAACAGTTCTGTTTCTTGGATATGGTGATAAAGATTGTTTTGGCAGTTGGTAATGTGAATCAAGTATAAGTTGAACTGGATCTTCCATTGTTTCAAATGTTTGAGTTTGCTGGTTTTGGTAAATCTTAGTTTTAGATTCATAACATTGATGCTGGTTAATGGACAGTTTACTTTCACTTGTCACTTGTGGAATAGTTGTCACTTTTCCTTTAGGTTGTTTTTGTAAAAGAGACTGTTGTTGTGTTCCAGCAGTGTTTGGCAAAAGTGGTCTTGTTAGTCTATTATTGTGTGTTTCCAAGATTGCATTGCTGGACAAACTATATTGAACTCCGGCATTCACCAATTGTGTTGTTGGAACATTTTGCTTTTCTTTCGATGGTTGTGCAATATTTTGTTGCATTGTTGGTAGATTTAATTCTGTGTTGATTATTGCATATGCACGTGGCGTTTGCTGCTGTCGATTGCTGAGTGGTAAATTTTCAACACATTTCACTGGTACTTGCTGCTCTAGGTTAATCATTGTTGAACTCTTCATATACGGTCCTGGGCTTGGTTGATTTTGCATGCATGGTGCTGGACTTGATGCTGCAATTGATGGACATTGCTCATATGTTACTAGATTTGATGAACATTGCACATGTGGTACTGGACTTGATGGACATTGCACATGTGATACAGGACTTGTTGGACATTGCATCTGTGATACTGGACTTGATAAACAGTGCATCTCTGGTACTGGAATTAATGGATCTTGCACAAGTGGTATTGAACTTGATGGACATTCCATATGTGACACTAAATTTGTTGGACATTGCACATGTGACACCAGATTTGTTGGACATTGTACATTTGATCCTGAACTTGATGGACATTGTACATTGGATCCTGGATTTGATGGGCATTGCGTGTGTGAAACTGGACCTGAAGTATAGTGTCTTATTGCATTAAATGGCTTAGCAGGATATGGCATTGCAGAAAATGGCATTGTACATTCCTGATGCGTTGCTGGACCTTGGAATCTTGAGGAAGGAATGCATTGTTCAGCATTGCACGTTGTTGAGCATTCGTGATATTTTTTAGATTTGTACTTTTTTGGTTCTTCAGAATATATTTCAAAATTATGTTGCGTTAGTGGTTGTTCTGTTGGTTTCTGGTTAATGAAACTATAAGATCTAACTGAAGATTGACTCAGTTTAGGCTCATCAGCATATCTTTTCAAAGATTGTGTCATCGGTTTCTCAGATGGTTTCAAATTTACAGGAGTGTAAGATGTAACTGTAGATCGACTTATTTTCAGAGAAGGTTTCACTTTGGATGTACAAGTGACAACTGCTTGTGGGTGCCAATCCCAATTGATGCCACGACTATGAAATTTTTCAAGTTTTGGGATTTGATTGTTGTTTTCTTTCTTTTTATGTCGTCGTGGAGTCATACACATTCCAGGATGACTTTCATCCACAAGTGATGACGAAGAATGATGTCGGTATAACTTTGGAGAAATAAATATGTTTTTACTCTTTTGAGCCAAATCTGGAATAATATTCAAATGCTCTGCGTACTCTTCTTCTAAACACAGTTCTTTTTCTTGTCGCTGAACTGAACGCACCTTTTTAGTAAAGATTCCTGAAGACTTGGATTGTTTCTTTTTACTTGCAGGTTGAAGACATGACATTCTGGACTTGGATTTTTTCAATGAAGAATCACATTTTGACTCATAGTTGTTGTGAAAAGAGTCTTGATTTGGTGTTTCTTGACAAACTTCTGGACCATAACATTGTGGTGATTGTTGTTGTCGACAATTATGAAAATACTTTTTTCTGCATGATGATGTTTGAATCGGTTTAGTTAGCACCAGATCACAAACAGATGGCTGTCTGAGTAATGAGTGCTGATTGTCAACAGCATGACAGAAGGGTTTCTGTAGTGTCACAGGTGGAGTTGATGGCTGATGGCTGACCAATTGACAAGGAGAAGTTGGTAAGAAGTTTAGATCTTCAGGATGAACAAAATCACAGGCATGAATTAAACTATTAACTGGTTGTTGGTTTAGTTCAAATTGAGGTTGAACCCATTCTCGTGAAACGTGACCATTCTTAAAACTTTTTAAATTAGGAGCATTTTCATTATACAGCCAAGGATTTAATCTTTTCCTTTGTTTATTTTCTCTTCCCACTCTTGTGCAAGGAGACATTCTCTCCATTGTGTTTAGAAGTTGTGAAGGACTTCCAATAAGAGCATTGTTAAACATATTTTGATTTTCTGGAAATGTCATTGAATTTTGATGGAAATTCTGGTTATCTGGATAGTTATAGGGCTGCTTGAGTAGTTCAAAAGGATTTTGTGGGAAATGTAAATTCGGTTGAAATTGTGGTCTTTGTTGATAATGCTGATTTTGTTTCATCAAAGATGTTTGCAAATTAGATTCATCATCAGCAGATTCACAAATGTAGAGAGATTGATTATTCTTAGTCTTCAATTCTTGACAAAGTAATGGAATTTTGTCTTCAGTTATTGTTGGTTCTAAATGAACAGAAGGTTGCGATTTATTGACATGACCTGAAGGTGAGCAAAGTTTTTTCACTTCTGGTAGTGGCTCTGATGGTGGCTTATCACATTTACGCTTCTTCATCAAGCGCAATTTTTTAGCATCAAACAGATCATCAGCATCAGGTGCTAAGCAATGACATGATGGCACTCCAGATAGGCTATTATTACTATCTCTGTCATAAGTCCACATTTTATGACAAGAACTACTTTCAGGACATGTAGGTATATCATAGCACCTGGGCACTTCTTGAAAGCAGCCGGCTACATCCATACATCTGGGTACTTTGTCTACACACTTGGGTACTTCTGGAGGACATTCAGGCACCTTTTTCATGTCAAACTGCACTTCTGGCACAGACATGCAAGGTGCATTTTGTAATTCCATTGGTGTTGGATATCTTTGACTTTCAAAGAACTCTTGACTGCCCTTACTTAATGATCTGTGATGTTGACTATCTGGGGAATTAATACTTTTCACTGTTCTGAATTTTGGAGATGGAGTCATGTATTCACTCATTGGACTTTCATGAATCTCTCCCATTTCAGGGCTTCCTCTTTTTTCTGGAGTTGGTGGAAGTGTGATACTTGGAGATGCTCTTAAAGACTCGTTTTCATCGTTTTCAACCATCCAGCTACTTGGAGATGCTTGTTCATTCTTCAAATAATTCATTTTTGGTTTATGTTCAAATTCATCACTTCCTTCTGCTACTGTGGGACTGATGAGCTTTGGGATTTTCTTCCAATTTTCATCTGGTGAAAACACAACTTTTAAATGAGGACTTGTTGTACTCTGATTTGTCATTGACTCATTCTCACTTTGAGTTGCTGATGTTTTTGTTTTGCTCTGAACAGTTGATTCATTAGAAAATTCCTTTCTGCCAACAGGTGGGGATGGTGTAGGTTTCTTTTTATGTACTTTCTCACTTAATTTGCTATTTAATGCTTCTTCAGAATATACATTAAATGATGTTTTATTGTAATATTCTGTTCTGCCAGTAGGTGGTGATGGTGGATGCAGCTTTTTAATCATCTTCTCAGCTAGTTTGGAACTTAATGCTTCATCTGAATAGATATTAAAACTATTTTCACCAGATGCATATTCAGAGAATAATTCACGGTTCTCTTCAAAAACAATCTGTGACTCGTGTCTTTTTAAAGCTGGTGCTGGTAGAGGAATTTCCAGTGATTTATGTGAAGATTGCCAATTAGAATCTGGAAAAGATGTCTCATGTCTGGTTTCAGGTTTTGATTCTGGTTTGAGACTAAATGAATCTCCCTCTGGTGTTAAAACACTACTTGTAAATGGCATTAGCTTTTCATAGTTGTTGTAGTGAGTAGAAAATGAATCTCCCTGATTAGGTACATTTAAAGGTTCACAAAGATGTTGATACTGAACACAATCTTTACTCTTTTGACTGTTTTCACGAATTCCAGCTTGATGTTCTTGGTAGGATTCTTGGTAGGGTTCTTGATAGGATTCTTGGTAGGATTCTTGATATAAGGGTTCACAGAATTGCTGAGACTCGATTAGTGGTTCACAATGATCGTGGTAAGAAGACTGTTTCTGAATTGGATCTTGGGTAAGTTGAGGCTTTGGCAAAGATAAAGATTCATCTTGCATCAAGCAACTCGCTAGGTCTTCCTTTTCCTGTAAAATAATTGAAAAATTTTCATGAAACTAAAGAAAACTAACAATAAGTTTATTTTGTTGATTTTGGCTATTTCACGTGTGTTTTAGGCCTTTTTGATCTTCTTAAGATCATCAGAACGAGGAGAAGAGTAAGCACACAACAAAGTTCGAAAATCACCCAAAAACTAAAATGCAAGGTACCAAAAAATGCAAAGAAGATAATGTAGACGGTAAAAATGTTACTAAATATTAAACTGAAAAAAATCATATATAGTGCATCAGAAAAAGATAGTTAAACATAAAAGAAAAATAGAACACATGTGAAATAGCTAAAATCAATAAAAGAATCAAGCACCCAAACATATATAGAAATAAAAACAAAACAAAACAGTGATTAAAGTAAATAAATAAAATATAATGAGATAAAATACAACCTTTGATTTCGACTTTGATTCCTTTGTACTGTTTTCAACATATTCTTCATACTCTGCTGACAGAACCTCAACTTCCGGTTCATAGATAGGCAATGGAATATTCATTTTCGGTCCATGACAATAACATTCTTCACTAGTAGAATTTTTGGCAGGTGAAACCAAACAATCCTTGACCCAATCATCACAATGTTCATTGTGATCAATACAAAAGCAATCAGCTTGGTTGATCCGGTTTTCTGGCAATTCCGGTGGCCAATTTGAGTCAACCGACGTTTGATCCAGCACTTTCTCTGGATAATTAATGTTATTTAATCCAGGTGGCCGAAAAGCCCATGGTCCATTGCTACTGGCAGACTTCTGTTGTGGTTTCTTCACCTTTTTCCAACCACAACATGTGATTTCATACTCGGTTTGTGAGTCTTCCATTGGATGTGGCCGCCATGGCGTTTTAGCCAATGCCTGAGCAACATCATCAATTGAAGAATCTATAGAAGACGATTGAAATTGTGGATCAGCACCGGAAAAAAGTCGCGGGTCGTTTATTGTGTTTTCCAAAAAATGTGCAGTTTCCTCAAGATTAGTTGAAGGATTTTTTAAAGTTTCTTTTGAAATCTCTTCATCTTTGCTGCTAAGGTCGATTATAGCAGCAATTGTCTTATGTTCTTGATCGTGTGAAAGTTCGTTAGTTTTTGGACTTTTACACTTCTTACTGCGTATTGAACTCAAAGTTGCACCAAATTGTGGTTTTTCAGTGCTGCTTTTTGGCTTGTTTCTTATTATATGCTCTACTTGCACAATAATTGGTTGTGCAGTGCAATTTCTAGAAGTGAGTTTGCATTCTAATTTTTGAACAGTGTCTTCAGTTTCATTGAGTGCAGAGACAAAATTTGACTGAGTTGTTGGGATATTGCTTAATTCCAATGCAGATGATGTAGAATGTGCTTGAACAGACGACATTTCTTATCTATTTTAATTTAGTATTAATTTCATGCAATCTATATATTCAAATATTTGATAAAAATAAACAAATTTCGGTGAAGAACAAGATTTCTTTAAAGATTGTTCTCATTTTCAAGTGTCGGCCATATTAAATATCACTTATGTAACAATGACTGTATCCGAATTGTTGATTAAGTCAATACAACATGAGAATTATGGGTATAATCTGTGCCAAACTTTTATTGGGTACAATTAACTTAGTTCCTTTATTCAAATTTTAAACAAACTGTGCGATGATTTGGCCAAGTGTAAATTAGGTTAAATAAAGCAACTACAAGATTGTTCTTTTCTCAAAACAATTTGCTACTTTCAATAAATAAAGAGGGCACCACTGTTTTTTAAAAATTGCCACAAGGGAGATACAGTGGAATATCAAAACAATGAGATTGACTGATATGTCATATTGTTACACATTACCTTATAAACAATTGTATATATAGCTGTGTACTATTTTTAAATAAATACAGATTTATTGTTCACTATTAAATTGCTTCTTTATTTTATTTTAAGTCAGAAACTCTAACAGGATAAAAAAAATAAACAGCCTACGATCAATTAGCTTCTAAGGGATTTAGTTGAATTTCCTGTGTTGCCATTATTTAGTTTAACCTATTTCTTATGTTGCCATTATTTTCTTAGCCCATATTTTTGGAGTAGCCCAAATCTTGTGTCGCCTAGGTATCTGTCGCCTATTTTGCATATTGCCGTGTCATCTGTCGCCCAACTGCCACCAAAGCAGGTAAACATTATCATGGCCAGAAATAAGTTCATACAGAAATATCACTCAACCACTTGCAAGCCAGCAAAATGAAGAGACAGCAAATAATTGTTCTGATCCTGTTAATATTTCAATTGCACAAATATTTGATAATGCCACAGAGAACTTTTTTCTATAAGATAATGAAGAATTCCAGTTTAAGCTTGAAAAAAAAACACTGGATTAAGCCATAAACATTTGTACTACAACAATTGATCAATGTTGTGATATTTGAAGGTCACAAAGACAGTTGAGGATAACTGGGAGTATAGCCTATGAGTTATTCACTTATGGCAAAATCTAATTTTAAAGGTAATAAGTCAACAGAATATGGAAAAGAACATGAAGCCATGGTAAGAATGTTTTATAGAGATAAAGTTGGTTGTGAGGTGAAACAAACTGGTTTAATTATGATAAATTCAGCTCTCTTGTTAGAATTTTTACTTGATGGAATAGTTTATAAAAATGATAAAGTATCTCATTTATTAGAGATAAAATGTCCTACTTTAGGTGAGACTCATTCTATTTTATCATTAGTATATTGTTAAAAAAGATAAAAACTTTGAATTAAAGGAATGTCACATGTACTATGGACAATTTCAACTTGGATTACGGATTTCGAATGTTTGTTTAGTAGAGTTGAACTTCTAATTGTAAGAGTTTATAGAAACAATGTATTTATAGCTGAGATTTTTAAAAAATTACAATGGGTTTACTTTAAATTTTTATTAATTGCATAAAATAATAAATTATACAAAATCAATAGATTTTTTCAACTTGTATTTTATTCAGTATTTATTATCTTTCAGAATTGGAGAACTTAAATTTACAATTGCACTACAAACAATAAATATTTCATTAATACAGGTCAACAAATCCCAGGCTTATTTTTGAACTTAAAATTTTAAAATTTTAATTCTCTGGATACATCTTGTGATGGAACGAGTCTAGGGTGACCATCCGTCCTGGATCTTGCGGGATAGTCCAGGATTCCGGAACCATATCCTGCACAAGGGCATGTCCCGGAAAGTGTCCCGAATTCTGGGAATGCATCCCACATGTCCCAGATTCAACATTTTGTGATAACCTTTTTTCTTTGGGGGGGGGGGCTTCTAAATTTTGGGTTAACAGTATTATTTCAGTTTTTTTTGTTAAAATTTACCTACCCCCACCTCTCCCCCTCAATGTCCCGCATTGTTACACCAAAAAGATGGTCACCCTAAACGAGTCAAAAACTCTATTTCTTAATTCTATCACTCGAGGGCACAAGAATAGTTAGAATAATGTAATATGTAAACAGAATTGTTTAATCTCTTTTGATTATTAAACTAACCAATGATAATTTATTATTATATTGTCCCCTTTGGTATAAATAAACTTTTCCTTATTTTACCTATAAATAAGGGGGAAAGCTATTGTTGTGCCCAGACTTGATTTGCTCTTGAATTGATACTAATATACTTGTCTCTGTGATTGAGAATTGATCTTGTGAGTAGGCAAAAGCCTTGTGATTAGACATAGCCCTGTGATTGGGCAATTGCTGATTTTGTCTGTTTTTTATTTCTCTTCCTTAAGGTACCTGTTTTGGCACTTAAGTTTCACCTAATGCAGCCTGTTCTGGTGCATTATATTTCTGTGTTGTCCTCTCTTTCTAGTCATTTCTATCTTCTTTCTTTTCTTTGTTATTTTCTCTTCTGTCCTTATATGTTTATAATTTTTAATCATTTAGTAATTTTAATATTATTTTCTGACATTTTAGTAAAACCGGCTTTTATCACCCCTAGACAGATAAAAGTGTGCGGCCTGATCAGCTTATTTTATTCTATTATTTAAATATTTAGTCATTTTATTAGTTTTATATAATTTAACATTATATTTTGTTTTAACATTCTAAAATGCATTTAAAATGCATCTATGTCATAGATGGCTATTTTATCATTTTTATCTAGTTGTAGTTTTTTTATACTGTTTACCCAATCTTTTATTGTAGTAAATGATGTTTCTTCTTTTTTCATAAAACTTTTTATAATTTTTGCCAACCCTTTGGCTAAGTGTCCTGTTGGATTTTCTCTTGTGTTGATTACTGGTCTTAAAACCTTATTTTCTTTATGTACTTTTTATTCTTCCAGTTGCTATTGCTGTTCTGCCTTTTCTACTGGTCTTATCCACCTGTATTCTTTATGAGTTTATATATTTTTTGCTTCTCCAATAATTCTTTGTACCTTTCTTTCAAATCTTCTGGCTTTTATAGAACTGTACTCTTTTAATTTTTCATACATCTCAGATTCTAGAAGAGTAAATATACAAATAGATGTACCAAAAAATGCAGAAAAACAAGAGAAACAAAATTCTGACATTAACGTCATAAAAATGTCATAAAAATGTTACTGAACATCCCAGAAACGTTTTACACTTAAAAACTATACATAGAGTTTCAAATGGTAGTTAAAGAACAAAATGTTCTGATGATGATCTTTTGAAAAAGATCAAAAAGGCCTTAAACTATTGATGAAAGACAAAATACATGTGGTAAAA
>JAQFZN010000675.1:0-24817 GCA_034687075.1 Geophilus carpophagus
AGTCAATATCATACGGTGCATGATCCTGCCAACCAACAAGCCGTGAATGATCAAAGTCAATATCATACGGTGCATGATCATGCCAACCAACAAGCCGTGAATGGTCGTCGTCGATATCATGATCATCATCACACAGAGCATGATCACCATCACACGGAGCATGATCATCAACAAACGAAACTTGATTATTACTACATAGATCCTGATTATGAAATGGAGCATGATCATCACATTCATCTGTAATGAAATTTTTTTTAGTTCTGTTAATTTTGTTGTTTAAAAAAAATATAGAAGACAGTAAAATGTATATGATGCAGAAAATTACTATTTGTTTTTGATTTTATTAACACGCAAGTGTAGTTTTATTAATTTTATCTGTTACAATATTAACAAAATAAAAAAATGGTACAAACAACTTAACTCAAATAAACCTTCATTTTCTTCAATTTAACCGTCAAAATCAACAGTGAATTTGTAACTGTTTAGTTTGCAACTCGGTAAAAGAAGTCTTGGTAATATCCCATAATTATGGGAAAGATTTTTTCTTTTTCAGCATCAGTCATTTTTTGGTAAGACTTATCTTTCTTCTTCTCTCAACTAATAATTAAGCTGTAATTATTAATACAGTAAATCACGTTGAATAAAATTACCTCAGGTTTGTCTGAAAAATCCAATACTCCATTTTCACCAAATATTTCGCGTATTTCATCAAAACTTGAACCAACTGTGTCATCTTCACCAGGTTTAGATAAAGTAAATTTGATTGAATTGACCCAAAGAAATTGGCAGAAAATAACTAAGCTCAAAATCAGTAAATTAATCATTGCGATTAATAAAAACCTTTTATTAACTCTGTAAAGATTAAGTTATGTTTAACTAAACACCCTGTTTTGATTTGAGTGCATTTCCCAGTAATATTCACTAGTCCAATTCGCAGAAGTTTATTTAAAGAAATATAATTTTATAAAATCGTTTTTAATAACATCATTTTCTTAGAATATCCTAAACAATTTATTCGTAAATTTTTTTAAACTTTCTAAAATACTACGAACAGAAATTTATACATAATTCGAAAGTCAAGGAATAACCACGTGAATTAGCAAGATTGATTAAATAAATTCCAAAATATTCTACTACTAACGGAAATAGCTTCTCATCTTTTTCCAGATTTGATAACTTTTCATAAGGCCTGTTATCCATAACTTCCAAGACTCGTCTATCTCGAGTAAAATTATTGATAATTTCTTTCAATTCGTTGTTCATCTTAAATAAAATAAATATTAATTAAAATGATTTAATACATTTATGTACGTATTCAATTTGTTACCTCATTAGGAAACTTGCCCTTACTACCAAACACATCTGTGATAAGTACATCAAGACTTGTGCTAATTATATTCTCTACTCCCGGTTTAGATAATACAAACACAACCGAATCAACCCATGCAAATTGAAAGCAAAGAAGACAAATTAACGCAGCAAAATTTCTCATGACTAAAAAAGAAAGAAATGATAGTCTTCTCTTATTTCCTTTATTTCGATATAATGATCCTTAATTTAATAGTAATTTAATCCAATTAAACGCATGATTTTGAGTTATTTTCTACTCAATCGTAGAAGCAGTCTCCATTTTTATTTTACCAAGTAAATAATTCAATAATGTTGTTTGAAATAATAACACGTAAAATAACAATAAAATTAAGACCAACAAGATTGCAAAATGACTGCTCGTTTAAATAAACACAAAAGCAAGAGAAAAATAAATAGGGCAACGTTATTTATCTTTTACTTAATTCTTTATTTTGATAAATTCAAAATGGCCATATGTAATTCCTACATAATTAAAAAAATACTTAAATGGATTCATCGAATTCAAGACAACATTCACTGGTATTTAAGACATCCAGATCTTTACTTCGAAGATAAATGGGAAACCAATGAATGTTATCCTTTTAAACAAGACAAAACGAACCAATTTACTATTAAAATTCGAGATAGATGGTATACTCATAAATTTGTATCAACTAACCTTATCAATTTTTTTCTTTAGGTTTTATCCAGTGACAATTGTATTTTTAGTCGCAACTATATTTGGAATAGTCAGAGCTTACGCTCCTAAACCTATGAATGACATTTTAATCCACTTAATAATTGTTGTTACTGGAATTACTTCTTTGATTTTATGGAAAAAGCAGTTTCTAATTATTGATCAAGAAGCTGAAGAATATGTTATCACTTGGTACAACACAACTTTATTTACACAACCAATTCATAATATATTTTTAAGAATACATGAAATCAGTAAATCACCGGCTGATCCATCGTATTATCAATTAGTAATTCAAGCGTAAGATTAATTTTTATTTTGATTAAATAAGAAATAAGGAAATAAATTTGTTCTTAATTAAATATGTATTTTTAGTACTAAATTGCCTCCTGTATCGTTGACACGACTATCTGCGGATGAGGAAAGAATAAGAAGAATTGGTCATATATTATCTGAGAAAATTAATATAAATTTCTTTGAATTCGAAGATCTTTCTCACAACCATATCATAAGACACTGGCCTGTTCTTCCACCAGATGATGAGACTAACATCTCACCACCACCCAAAACAGGTAAATTATTAATATTTATAACAATTTGTGTCGGTTTTCATGTTTATATTACCGCCATTTTAAGAAATACCACCTATCGACAAAACTTCAAAGTTTAAAAAATAAGAATTGAGAATAAATTCAATATTTCAACCTTTTCAGACTTTTTCCAAATGAAATCCATGCGAGCTATTTTTCAAGCTGGTTCTGGATTAGCTATGAAATCTTTTTATGAATTTGAAAAAATAGTTACTGGAAGTCAACTTAGTAAAAAAGGAAGCAAGCAAATATCATCAACAAGCTCAAATGTTACAGCAAGATCTATTAAAGACAGGTATTTATTTTTCTACAAAATTTTGGGAATATTAAAAAAAAACACAACTTCACTTAGTGTAAGCGATAGAAAATTTTCATGGAAAAACAAACCCTTGAGTTTCTTTAAAAAAATGTTCCCTGCAACACGACGTAAACCCAGCAGGCTGACACCAGATGTCGTCGTCCATACAACCGAATCAAATTTAGATCAACCTGGAACATCATACAATACACAATCTCGTTTTTCTGATGAAATAGCACCAACATTAACACAACGTTCCCCACAAAAATCATATTCAAGTGCAGACGCTTTTAACCAAAGATTATTTCTTCGTGAATTGCAAAGAAAAATCCAATCGGCTCAAGCAGAATCGAGTGAAGAATCCAATTCTCTAAGTTCTTTAAGTGAAGTATCGATAGCCAATATCTCAAGTGAAACTGATAATTATAATGAAAATCGTACTGAACAAATTTCAATTAGTTAAATTGAAAAATAAAAAATAATTTAATAGTGCCAAAGATTTTACACATTAATGTTTGCAAACAATCTTTACTTTAAGTGTATTTGCATTTGGAAAAATCCATTTCAGGATGTTGTTTCATAAACCTAAATAAATTTTATATTATACATATATCCCAATACATAATTAAATAATCACTTACTTCTCCATAATATCTTTCTTCTTCTGATCTTCAGACGTAGGTAAACCAAGTTCACGTTGTCGTTGATCATACATCATCTTCTCAACCATTCCACGAGTTTCTCCATCCAAATCCGACAGCTACAATTTAAATACCATTTTAAAACGCAACAAAAATTAATATTAAATCATATAATCACCTTAGAGGGCTCGGGATTGACTTTTCTCGTGTTGATTTCAGGATCAGTCACAACTAATCGAGTCCACCATTCCATTTTGTTAATCTTCTCCAATGTGATTGCAATCATTTTTTGATCATCTATTACCCAACAACATTCTTCCACTTTAATTTTATTATACAAATCACCATCTATAATAGGTGGATGACCCTTCAAACCAACTTTTAAGTGCTAAAAAGTAATTAATTAGTTAATAGTTATTAAAATCAACGATTATAGTGAAATATTCTTACTGTTTTCTCGAGTTTTACAATGACATCCCTGCTTTTGATTGGAAAATTCACATTGATTGGAATTTTAAGCTGTAACAAGAGTATTTTTCTTTAATGTTCAACATTTATATACACTATATAAATTTATCTTACTTCAATTTCACTTAAACTTTGCGTCCACCTGTAATCGGGTAAATCGCATCCATTACCCGAGTTCGGTTTTAGTTTTCCTTTGTCTTTCTCATCTTCCTCCTCTTCGTCTTCTTTCTAGAAATTATTATATTTAAAGAATTAAATAAATTATTTATTTATTTGAATTTAGAATTTACTTTTTCTTTATCTTCTCCATTTTCTTCAACGGCTTCGTTTGTAGAGTTAGTTGATTCGCTCAGTTTCGTCTGCTAATTAAATTAAATTTGTTTTAGATTTCAGTTATTATTATCAAAGGTTGAAAGTAATTCAGCTTACACTTTCCAATTGAGCTTTCAATTTATCAGCTTCTTCATCAGTTAATTCTTTAATAGTTGGCTGTGGTGGTTCTACAATTTCCACTTTTTTCGTCAGTTTTTCTTTTCGTTTAGCTTCAAGTTTTTCATTTTCTTTCTTTTTCTTCTCTTGCACATCTACTGCTATCTTCTTGTACTTACGAAACTTTTCCATTATCAACTACGTGGTTCATTAAAAATATTAGAATATTATTTTATGTTAGGATAAAAATGTTTTATTCCTATACCTTTTCTGCAGCCCCATCGCCACCACCAGTATAAAAATCAGTTTTTCGCGCCAGAAAGTTAAAAATGGTGTCTAATACCTAAAAATAAAGAGATGCTTTAGTATATTAATGAAACTTATTTAATTTGAGTACCAGCAATTGATAAAAATTCATTCAAATAATCATCACTATGCTATAGATCACGAGGTGGTGAAATTTAACGTCATTGACGACTTAAGTATCTAGATCAATGACTTTTAAAATTTTAAAATTCACCAAAATGTAAATTATAGCAATAAATATATTTCTAGATAAAAACTTACATCTTGTACACCACCCTCGTGTTCTTGAGCCATCGCCAAAAGCATACCATCAAATCGTTCTGCATCTTTGTCCGCCATTTTAAAACATAAAATGTGTACTGTACGAAACGAGGCAAGCTATTGATTTTTTGGCCACTAGGCTGCATAAAATTTGCGACATCTAGTTGTAAATCTGCTAAGTTTCTGAGTTTGAACTTATTATCACCAGTTGGCGACAGTTTCGTGTCCTTGCCATTTTTAAGACTTACAGCTTTATTCCGATCTTAAGAGCATTTAATTTAACAGTATTTATTTAGAGTTACATTTTAGTTCGATACAGTAAATGAAATATTTAATTTTGCAGATATGGGACGAAAATTCGGTGAGCTTATAAAGATGCGAGGCGTCGTATCATTCAAGTTGTCGCCTCATGAGCAAAATGCATTGGCTGGAGTTATATCGCATGGGTTTCCGAACATGTTGAGACGAATTAAAAGCCAGATCTTCTTTGTTGCTCCACGTAAGATTGGAATTACATAATTAACACTAAAATTCCCGTTTAAATTATTGACAACTTTTTCAGCCTTCCTTTTCACTTACACGTTGATGAGTTGGGCTAAAAAGGATCATGAACGTCGTCAACGAAAGAACCCAAGCCAATTTATTAACGAGTAATAAATTATTTCCTCGACAAAATACTCCTGTACAGGAAAATAATTTATGTAGATACGTAGATATGTAGGTTGTTACTTATTAAATAAATGAAATGTTAAATTGCGATTTTTATTATTTTTTATTGTTTGTTTTTTGTTTGCCGAATTACAATAAAGGAATAACACTTTTCATCTGGTAACGTTGCATTCAATTCTGTTATAGACTTTTATAAAAACACAGGGCCTTGTTGATTACTACCACTAATGTTAGTTGGCAAATCCAAAAATACAGATTTGCCTTTTTGGCCTTGCTGAATAAGTTGTAGCCGGATTGTAGATGCTAAGTCTACGTTGGAGTCGTCAGATTTGTTTCGTAAATTGTCTGATTTTGGATTATCCACTGTAACATGAACACTACTTCCCTTTTCGATAAGTTTCTGTTCATGAGCGAGAGCCAGCTGGTTAATAACACGTCGTTCAACCTGTTTTCAAAAGTAAAAATTTCGAAATGTTTCAATTTATTTACATTAAGAGTGCTTACAAACCTCATGTTTAATCGATCGTGCTCCGTAATGTACATTATATCCATCGGCTAAAGCATCTAGTACAAATGTATCCCAAGTCACTCCCATTCCATGTTTGGATTCGGCCTCAATTTAAAATATAAATTCACTCTTTATTTTAAAAGGAAAGAAATTTAATTCGTTACCTTCGAAGCCCAAAATTCCATTTCTTTCTTTACAAGTTTCAACAATTCTGATCGTGAAAATGGTAGAAAATATACTATTTCATTAATTCTGCCTAAAAACTCATCTCGACGAAAATGTCTCTTCAATATTGGTTGGACAACTTTTTCTTTAAACTTTCTCGAGATGGTTACTTTTTCTACCAATTCAACATCACCTGAAAATCAATTACATATACACATTAATAAAAATTAAAAAAAAAAAACAAAAAAATAAATCGAGAAACTTCTACTAATTTTCCCAGCTAATCTTTGGCATCCAATGTCTTCAGCCTCTTTTCGTAATTGCATAGCATGATTTGCAATCTCATCACTAGCCAAATTGGATGTCATTATAAAAATTGCGTCCTTACACGCAATCGTCTTTCCTTGTCCGTCCGTCAATCGTCCCTTAAATTAGAAAACAATATATAATTTCCTTTTCATTTAACGATTTACAACATACTTCATCAAAAAGTTGTAACAAAACTGTTAACACATCAGGATGTGCCTTATCTACTTCATCAAACAACACAACAGCACATGGGCATTCTTTAAGCCGAGTTGTTAATTGTCCACCTTGCTCATGTCCAACATAACCGGGTGGTGCTCCAATTAGTTTAGCAACCTGAAAAACAAATAAATTAATACGATAATATAATTAAAATTAATAAACATCATAATTACTTCATGCTTCTCTTGAAATTCGGACATATCAAGTCGAATAAAACTCTGAAATACAATATAAAATATTGTTAAAATATTTATTTTTTCATATTATTTTTACCGATTTCTTGTCTTTGTGAATATATCGAGCCACTTGTTTGGCCAATTCCGTTTTTCCGATACCCGATGAACCGAGAAATAAAAACACTAATGGATGTTCTTCATCGTACCACCCATTTTCTTTCCTTCTGATGGCTATAATAATATCATATCAAAATCAACTCAAAAATTAAACTAATTAAATAATATTTATACCTGCAGCTACAGTTGTAATTGCTCCTTCTTGTCCTACAATTTGTTCTTTAAGCCTCTGTTCAAGCGGAAACTTCCTCCTTTCTTCCGCTTCGAGTTCTCGTTTTTTTACAGCGTACTTTAAACATAAAAATTAAAAAGTTGCTTACATTTAAATTATATTTATTACTTTTTCTTGGTATTCTTGCATCATCGTCTTAATCCTTGCATCTCTAACGTAATCCACAGCAGTATGGCCACTATCGTTTTCTTTGTTTGGATCAGCTCCTTTAATTACATAAAAATTCATTTTTTAACATATCAAAAATTATATAAATCATTTCACACACTACCGGCTTCTAACAGAATTCTAACTGTGTCAATATCATCTGACAAAGCTGCATAATGTAATGCAGTGCATCCACGGAACGTTGCACGATTGTTTAATCTATCACAGAATTCTTCTTCTCGAACCAACAGAACTAGAAATAATTAATTTAAAAATCATTAACTACAGAATTCAAAATAAAATTTATAATTCACCTTCAAGAGAAAACATCTGTTTATCTAATGCAGTTTGAAATATATTTGCGAATTCGTCGCTTAATGTAGGATCAGCTCCAGCTTTAATTAAGGCAGCAACAACTCTAAATTTAATTATCAAACAGTTAATTATTCATATTTTATTAAAATCTTAAGTACTTACTTAGATTGACCATTAACAGCAGCGACTTGTAGAGGTGTCCAACCTAGTTTGTGTCTTTTATTTACATTAGTTCCTTGTTTAATTAAACGGTCAATTTCTTGTAAATCGCCGTACTTTGCTGCTCGGAATAAATGATCACCACTGCCGTAATCAAGACCTACTTAAAAATTTAAGAAAAAAAATACAAGTTAATAAGAAACTGGTATTTTTCTCATGAATTTGCATACCTCTTGGACTGTCCATTAAATCTGAAGTTTTTAATGAGAAAGTATAGCTGATAGCAGCCGAAGCCGATGTTAATCCGACTGCAAGAACTTTAGCCCTGTTCGAACATTGAATTTGTCGAATCAAATTGGTAAATACTGGTTTTTTTCTCGTAAATTGTTCCCGCCAAATATAAAATGAAGAACATTTTTCTAAATTATTTTTAGCTAATGGTGCTTTTGATGAAATATTAACACGTGAAATTCGTTTGCTAGACGTTGTTATGAAACTCCGGAAATTTTGTCCTCCGATGACTGCCATCTTGAATCCAGGCAGCATTCTACACTAGTTACTTTAGTGAATGTGATCGCTTAATTATTCCGGTAACTTGTAAGGTGTTCTGGAATGTGTGGGATTATGATCTTGTGTGTTGTTGTTTACTCTTCGATCATTGATTACAAATTAAAAATAGTAACAAATAAATTTGATTTTCTATTTTGTAAAAATATATAATTGCGTGCAGAGAATGGAAACAATGTAGTGGTGGTCATTAATGTTCTAAACATTGTAATCACATAAATCACCTGTAATATTATTAAAAACTAAAAAATTGATCGATAAATGCTTTAAAAATATGATTGATTTTTTTTACGTTTATAAAAACTAGTTTATTCCTTATTTTTACTTTATTTTTATGTTAACTATGAAAAAATCAGAACAAAATTGTTCCCTCAGCTCTTCCGTAAGTAAAAAAACATTTACCTCCATGACTATGTACGTTTTAAATGAATACCAGAACAGAATAATCAATTTTATAATGATTCATAAAGATAAAGATATGTTTAACTTTCGTTTGATAAACTAATATGACACTTTTTGTAAATGGGTGTTAGCTATTCTACAATGTCACAAAACAACGAAGAGAAGTCATTTTCTCGACAAGATTCCGTTGACCCTGTCGCTGGTTTGAATGGACTTGTATTCAATGATCATCAGCTGAGTCCAGAGATTATTACTACAATACTATCATACGTCCCTGACAAGAAACTTATCCAAAACTGCCGAGTAGTATGTAAAAATTGGAAATATTTAATTGACGATCAAACTATTTGGCGGTTAAAATGTGATCGAAATAAAATTCCAATTCCACGATCTTTATTAGTAAGTGGCACGCCTCTCCATTTCTACAGAACTTTGTGCTTGAAAAATCCGTACGGTCGTAATTTCATTAAAAACCCATGTGGAGAAGGTATAAATGAAATATTTTAAACTTTTTAAATATTAAAACATTTCTTTTTCTATTTATAGAGGGAATGAGATATTGGCATTATAGAAACGGAGGAGATGGCTGGGTAATAGAAAAGCCACCAACTGGGGCTGATGATTTTACGTCAGTTGAAGAACTTAATGCTGCAGGTGTTAAAAGTTGTTTTGCAACTTCACACAGTTTATGCACTAAGTATCAAAAAATAGATTTAATTGACGAAGGATGTCACGATTCTGTTTTGGATGAATTACAACCTGAAATTAAAATAGAAGATTGGTAAAATAAAATGCTGTAATTTATTGTATATTTACTTAAGTTTTATCTGATTAAGGCATGCGGCACGATTTGATTGTGCCTGTAGATACGTTTTGAAGATACTATTATTAGATGGTACAGGTAAACCAATTGAGGAATTCACCACTGGAGAAATTGATGAACCACAATGGGCTGGGCGCCATTGGAGTAAAGTGAGTAATTTGTTTTATTTCTTTATTTTATTAGAGAATTAATTTTTTTTTTACAATTTTAAAGGTGGAACATTCATTTAAAAATTACGGAGCTGGTCTGCGTTATGTAAAATTTTTCCAAATTGGGTATGATCTTCAATTTTGGGCTGGAAATTATGGTAGCAAAATGACCGCATCATCAGTAAGAATTGTATTACCACCTTAATATATTTTCAAACACATATACTGCTTAAAATATTTATTCATTAAATGTATTGAATGTATTTAAAAACAAAACGGAAGAGAAAAAAAATTAAACTTATTGTAATTATACATCTCTGAAATCAAATTATTATTAAGTTATACTAAAAAGAAGTATAAAAATAAAAATATTGTAACAAATGTATTTAAATAAAATAAAATGCAGATAAGGAACTTTTCTGAAATAATTGCACATAAAACTGTATAAAAATAAGATTAAATTCAGACCTGAAAAAAATGTTTCTCTCGTATACGACATTACATTATCAAATATTGTAATTGTATCAAGGAACTTCAACAGTGACAGAAGTAGGTGGGGATGAATTTTTCTTGTAATTCTGTTCCACTTGCACATATGTCCACTGAAACGAGTCATTTACTTCTTCGCACATACCACGATCCATTAATTCTTTAATCATAAGTAAACAAATCTTTCTACTATCTACACCTTGTTCTTTCTTACTGTTCTTTATATTGGTTTTAGCTGAGTTTTTGTCCGCACATGGAGATTCTTCGTTTAAAAATTTCTTTAAAAGCCGTCTTAATTTCTTATTACGAATTTTCATTTCTTCTTTAGAATCCTCATCATCACTTATAAATAACTTGTTAATTGATTTTACTAAATGTTTGAAATTAATATCGGAATTGGTAATTTTTTCTGGCTTTTTCTCAGGTACTTTGTTAATAATTTCTAAACAAAATTAAAAAAATAATTTTAAGTACATTTTATATAATTTATAAAATTTTTATATTTTACTGACCAACATTATCTGTGGTTTCACATTCTTCACAATATGTCGTCGTTAAATCAATATATCCTAATTTTTGGAGATTCGAAAACACAGATTGATCGGTTGGTAGTTTGGCCAATTTAGACTGCCAATTTGCAGCTACACTTTTAGATCTAACGCCATTTTTAGTGAAGCCCAATGTGTGTAATTCATTTGCAAGGAAATTTGTAGCTGAATTATTCCCTTTACCAGCTGCCACTAGCGCTTCCCATAAAAACTCTGATGTGCATTTTGCAATGAAATGAGGATGATGATGACCTGGGAAAAAACAAAAGGTTTATGACTGTGCTTAAGATCGTTCACTAATGTAATTCATGCAAATTATATTTTAAATTATGCCAGCATGCAATTAAAAAAAGCTCACGTTTTTTGCTCGGTTTAGTATCGGAGATATTGATCAAATAAATAAGAATAATAAAGAAGAAAGTTAAGGAAATTTTCTGAAATGGCGCCATGAGGTTGAGATTTCTTCACTAATTTGAAGCCGGTTCCGGGTCAGGGTAAATACCTCTTTAATCCCTAGTCAAAAATGTGGTAAAGGTCGTGGAGGGTGAGTAAATAAGATTGGTTTGAACCACTTTCACTTTCTGTTCAACACATTAAAGGCCATCTGTTGGTAGATTTTAAAAGGTAAAGATGTTCAAAAAGTGTTAAACAGTTTTCAAGAATAAACAAAAGTAAAATAAAAATTATTACCGAATTTTTTTTCAACATTAATACTTAAATATGCAGGCAGATGATAACATAAGGAAAAAATTAAACACATTGCACTAAATAGTTTGCGAAATCGAAATACCAACAATGGCCGAAAAATTAATTCCAAGCAAATCGGCTAATGTTAATATTTTTGTAATTTCGCAAACTATTTAGTGCAGTTTAATAATTTCTTTATTTATTATTTTTAAATTTTTAAAGTGAATTTACACTTTTTTTTCTTCGTCCATTAACTCCCGGATTTTCCCTTAACTTTTCCGTTATCACCAGGAGGCTAAAATAAACATTTAAAAATATTTTTAAAAAAATCCTAATTACTATTACAATATTTATTTTATAAGATAACAATTTACACAACGTAAATTTATCTCTACCTAAAAAAAATTAAAACTAAAAATACAATTCAAATAAAATTTTAAAGAATTTACAGCAAAAGCACATTCCATCACTGAAAAAAAATTCCACGAATCAACTGAAAAACGAAGAACAATTTCAAATTATTCCTCAACTATAGAATTTCATTTCAAATTTCCAATAAACGACACAAAGTAACCTTTGCTACCCCGTACAACTGATAAAACCTCCTCAAATAAAGCCTCAAACAGTTCCTTGTATCAAGGTTAAAAATTAATTTACACAGGAAATAACTATTATTCACAACCTGCATCTTTGCATGAGTGACGACGACTAACATCAACACATACCAAATTTACATTAACTACAATACATCACTTGAAAAAAACCTATTCCGATTGGAATTTTCTCTCAGGATGATGCGTCATCCTAAGATAGTCTCGTCCAACTTTTTAACAGCCGCAGGGAAAACGAAGAAAGGCCTCTAAGAAGGTGCAGGCAGGCACGACTACCTGTTGGACGGGAAGTTTATCCATACACATGAATGAGGTCACACCCGAGAGAGCCAAGCCTAAAAATGAAGGAAAGAGCGTGTAACAACTCACGTCAATTGGGTCTTGTCGATCACCTGTTTGTATAAACTAAACACTAGTTGGCGAAGTTAACTAGTGTCGCCTTCAAATGGCGGACCAATTTTGTTATTTATATCTTTTCCTCATTATTTCATCTAATCTTAATGTCATCTCAGGTATGTGAATTCTTAAGTTATGACTTAATCATTTGATTTTTGTCAAGTTGTACAAGTTTTTCTTGGATTGTTTTTAATTGGGTTTTCAATTTGAATGTTGAATTTTTAAATTTTTATTTTGTGTTAATTTATATTTTATTATTAGTATGGTAAGATAATGCTTTTTGTTACTGTGTATTGCGTCATAGACACCTGTCAAGGACGAGTATCAGGTTGATTTAATACTTTATACTACCTGTAATTATTTTCAATTTTTTTTTCGAATTTATTTTTCTTGTAAACTGAAATTTCTAGTAACAGCTGAAGTTAATGACCTTAAATTCAGTTCTTCGAATCCGGATACAGAGAAATTGTAACCACTGAAATTAAATTTTGTTTTTTGGGGTAATGAGGTCATCAATTGAACTTAAGTTTACTATAATTTATTTTTTAATTTACAAAAAAATTAAAAATAAATCCTAAAATGGAGACTAACCGAAGGAAGGTTAAGGTTTTAAACTTAACGTATAACGGAAAGGGAAATCCCTTGATTTCTTCAATCAAGTTAAATTCCCAAGAAATTTGATTACATAATCATACTAAGACGTAATCAAATTTCTATAAATTTATAATTTCTTAAAAAATATATATTTTACAGTCACTGAAATTGCACCACCCCGTCCCATGTTGGACCCAGATTCAAGTTCATTAAATATCTCCAAAGGTTCAACCCTTTCAATAACTTGTGCTGGAAAATATTCCTTGCAATGGAATACAACTACTTACGGCGTAAGAGAATTCAAATAAATTTCATACACATCAATTAAACAACAAATACTTTCTTCAATTACAATATCTAGAATATTACATCAAGAACGAGTGTCGAAGAAACATTTGATGAGTTTTTAAACATCCACACAGCAAAATTAACTGTATACGATGTGATTTATTCAGACACAGGTTATTTCTCATGTCTTTACAAGGGCACTTCTTCAAGTGACCCTTCAAGCAACGTCAGTTCAATTTATGTATTTGTAAATGGTAAACTTCAAACATTAATCACCCACATGAGTAATATCTAATGCGATGTTTCACTGTTTTCCAGATCCGAACAAATTATTAGTTCCTTTGGACAATTTCTTAATAAACATCAAAAGCAATACAATAATTCCTTGTCGACCCACAAATCCTGCAGTTAATGTGCGACTTTTTAAGGGTTCAACTGTTAGTATCTATCGAAATTATCTTGAATTGAAATCTTATTATTTTATACATGAATGAAAACTAATTATTACTTAATAGGAAGTTGCGGTTGATTCTGGTGATGTGACTTTTGATAACCGTGTTGGTTTCACCATCGTTTATGGAAGTATATTTTTCTCAGGATCGTTTGAGTGTGTAGCGGAATTAGACAACATAACTGACACTTTAAATGTTGCCCTTATGTGGATGAGTTGTAATAATTTAAATTTCTATAAATTTCTATAAATTTAATTATATTTTGAATTTTAATTCATTTTTTTCAAGCAACTAAATCGATTCCCCAACCTTCAATCGATGGGAATGGAAACACACATATTGTACCTGGAAGTACATTTGTTTTAACTTGTTTAGTAAATACCGAACATGAATCTACAGTATTATTCATCGATTGGGAACATCCTAATAAATCGGTAGTTAATTTTCAATAAATATTTTTATTACATAATAATAACAATATTTTTATGTTGAATTTTAGAGCCGTCGATTTTCTGAAACTAATGTTACAAAACGAAAACGTGTTAGTAAAAATAACGACTCAACTTTTTATCAAGTGCTAAAAAACTTAACGGTTGAAAACGTAGAGAAATCGGATGAAGGAGTTTATAAATGCATAATTAGAGATAGAGAAGGGAAAAGCAATTCACAAAAAACGTATATAGTAGTTCACGAAACCGATGAACACACTTTAATTTTACATGCAGATTTTGAGAACAGTTCTACAGTATTACGTGATCCTAATACTGAAGTAAAATATGTTGTGACAATACAAGCACATCCAGGGCCACCAGAACTCACTTGGATGAAGAATAATCAAGTTATCTCATCTACAAATAATAAATATATTATTCGAAATGAAAGAGTTTCGTCGCAATATCAAAGTGTGCTCACGATAAATCATTTAGACAGTGCAGATACTGCTAATTACACACTTATTGCAAGGACAGACAAACTTGAAAAGTCACTCACAATGACCCTTTGGGTTAAAGGTATTTTTAAATTATAATTTTAACTTTTTTAAATAAAGAAGTCAAATTTTTAATTTTTTTTCCATTTACAGAGGAATTATCCACTGAAATAAACCAAACATTAAGTTATCATGCAACAAACAAAACTTATAAGCATCTTATAGTTTGCATTATCAAAGGATTGCCTATTCCTGACGTGAAATGGTCCTGGACACCTTGTATTGACATAACGTGTACTAAAAGTTGGAATAAGATCGAATCAACGGATAGTGTTAATGAAATAAGTATCTCGACTACTAGAATGGGATTATCTACTATCAGAAGTAGTATATCACTCAGAGCTAAGAAAAGTGGTTATTACATGTGCGAAGCTGTTCGAGATAATCAAATATCAGCACCAGCTCAGTACAAGTTCGTTGTAATAGGTAAATTAATAATAATTATATATTTTGTATAAAATATATACAAAATGTAGAATTAATTAACGCAATTTATCAATAGATACCAAACTTAATCATCACACTGATGGATTTGGAATTGTATCAATTGATTCTAATGTATTGGAAAAACACCGAGTTTCGTTAGAATGTCTTGCCAATAAGTTCAATTTCACTGATAAGATGTCTTGGAAATTCAAGAAAAATTGGTCTAGTAATGAAATAGATCTGGTAAATAAACCAGGTAAATTTTAAAATGTTATTGATATTAAATTATCATTATTAATAATTAAGAATTAATTACTAGGATTGTCCATTACAAGATTTCAAACTGAGTATTCATATGGTGTAATAGCAACATTTGATTCTATTCAACTGCACGATGACGGTATTTACGTATGTGAAGTTATTGGATACTTTAATAGAGAGACAAGAACAAAAAGAATTAATGTTTTAAGTAAATATAAAAGAGATTTAACAAATTAAAACTCTTTTACTTTCTAAATACAAAAACAAATATCTTTTTAAATAGAAACTAGACCTCCTTACATTTTAACAACAAATATGGATGGATCACATTACCCAATTCACCGAGAAGCTCCATTTCAATTCATTTGCAACGTAACTGGAGTACCAAGAGTTACAATTGAATGGAAACGTAATAATCAAACTCTTAGTGAAACATCACTTGCAGAATACAATTTCCTCCATAATTACACAGTATTGGTAAGTGAGAATGAAAAGGAATTAAGTTAATTATCATCTAAAATTTATATTTACTGTAAAACAGGAAATACCTAGAGTGGTTACAGAAGACTCGGGCGTGTATTACTGTGTTGCATTTAATGAATTCGGAAAAATAACTTTAAATGCAACATTACAAGTTGATGGTAAGTAAAAGACGCAAAATCATTAAGTAAATAAATAAATATCTATTTTTGTTTGTAATTAGATGTTGTAACTGCTTCTGCGATGCCAAATCACGTTAAAGTGATAATAATCACAGTTGTTGTTTTGGTCATTATTTTACTTATTGTATTAGCAGCTGTTTTAGGACGAAAATGTTATCTTGATCACGTAAGTTTCAAAATAAATTTCGTCTTTTTCATACCTCATCCTATTGTTTTATTTTACAGAAAGAACGTGAAGAAATATATGAGCTTGAAAAAGAGTTATTTAAAAAAGGTGCCATTGAAAGATATAATCCAGATGTTCCATTAGAATTACAAATTGACATCTTACCTTATGATACACGCTGGGAATTCCCACGAGAAAAATTGAAACTGGGTAAAACTCTTGGCCAAGGTGCATTTGGAAGGGTTGTTAAAGCCGAAGCTCAAGGAATACTGCAAAATGAAAATAATACAATCGTTGCAGTCAAAATGTTGAAAGGTAATAAATTTTACTTATATTTTAAAATACCGTAATTTTGATTATAATTTTTCTTTAATCATTTTCAGAACATGCAAATGTTGACCAAAGAAAAGCGATAATGCAGGAACTTAAAATCATGATTCATTTAGGAAGACATGTTAATATTCTTAATCTTCTTGGAGCCTGTATTCAAAATCCACGAAGAGGCGAATTGTTAATTATCATGGAGTATTGCAAATATGGAAATTTACGCAATTACGTACTTCGACATCGATCAAATTTCATTAATCAAATTAATCCGGAAACTGGAGAAATTGATAAAAGAATAAGTGGAGCAGCAGCAGCACATTATTCCGTTCCGCCATGTCGAACATCAATTGATTATGCTGCTCTTGGGTATGATTTATCTGTAAACATTCCATTTTATACTTACATTTTGTAATTTATTTATTTTTAATTATATAATTAAATATAGACAAGATGGCTACCTTGTTCCACTTAGTCCAGATTTTTCTCAAAATACAACTTTCACTGCTATAAATTCAGATTCTGTTGAAAATACAAGTGATGATTCAACTGGATTTGGACGACTTAATATGTCAATGAGAGCTACAACATCATCGAAAAAACCACTTACATCTTACGATTTAATCGGCTATGCATTTCAAACTTCTAGAGGAATGGAATACTTAGCATCTAGAAAAGTAATTTAAAAAAAATAAGTTTATTATTTTTATTTGAAAATTAATTTTTTAATTTACTTGCAGCTTGTTCATCGTGATCTGGCAATTCGAAACATCCTTTTGGCTGATAATAACACAATCAAAATAAGTGATTTTGGACTTACAAAAGACTGCTACAACAAAGCTTATTATCGTAAAAAAGGAGATGTAAGCTATAATTATTTAACTTTTTTATTTGTAATTATTTTAATAATTATAAACTGTGTTTAATTTAAAGGCTCCGCTTCCAGTAAAATGGATGGCAATTGAAGCTATAAGAGATAGAATATTCACTACAGAAAGTGACGTGTAAGTTTGAATACAAAAAATGCATTTCCATTTTTAAAATATTCTTAAAATATTAAAATACTAAAATATTTTACAGTTGGGCATTTGGTATTGTGCTGTGGGAATTATTTTCCCTTGGTAGTAATCCATATCCAGGACTTGAAGTGGATGAAAATTTTTATAAAAAATTATTATGTGGTTATAGAATGGATAAACCAGAATATGCCTCGGATGAATTGTAATTTCTTACATTTTTCTTTCTTATTAGCCATATTATTATTTTTACACATTTTTTTAAATAATTAGATACAGGATTATGTCAGAATGTTGGCAAAGTGATCCAAGCCAAAGACCAACTTTCCCAGAAATAAGCGATTGGATTGGTGATCATTTACAAATAGGAATGAAAGAAGTATTTTCTAACATCAGTTTCTAAACATTAATCAAAAAATTAATTTATCTATTTCTAAATAATTGCAGCATTACATACAACTGAACAACGAGTACCTAAAACTATATCAACTCACAACAGCAAATCCAGACTATGTCAACATGAATGATACAACAAATCCGTTACAAAATTACGTAAATGTCCCAAATGTTAATCAATCGGATGATGAAACAACCGATTCAAGTAAACCTGATTATTTGGATATGCGAGGCTCAAATACGTCAAGTATGCGAGCTTACGAAACTGCACGAGCTGCCAAAAATGAACTAAAACCAATGTTATCCCAAGATGTGCCTTTAAGGACAAACGATTCTGTTAATTTAGAACCATCAGTCAAGTATTCACCAAATTCTAATACAAATTCTATTCATTTAATGAACGAAAAGAAATCAAAGAACAATTCATTGCCGCCATCTTACAACAGTGTTATTGGAGATCCTGTACCAGTGTGATAATTTTAACTAATAATTTTTCAAAGGTTTCAATGTGATTAAAAATTGAAAAAATAACAATTTTTTAAAGAAATGAGTTGATTGTTTTTACTATTTAGTGTACATACATTTTATCTTTTTTAAAAAGAATTTCATATTGCTCAATTATAGTTAGTTATAATATTATAAATGTTAAGTACAAATTGTATTATTCATGATGCATTCTATATTTTAATCTAATCTGAATACAATTTTACTACTTTAATATATGAAAAGTGAAATTAAAGTTTTACTAACATATATAAAAATATTATTATTAAACATTATTGTTATGAAAATACTTATTTTGAGATGAATAATCACAAAATGTAGCAACCATTACAGTAATGATAGTTATGATTTCAAAATACAAGATGAATAAGGATGCATTACGACTAGTATAAAATAATTAATTCATGATGTCAAAATTTGATTGCCAAACTAGTACACAATTTATCAAAACAATGATTAACACGGACAATGATTATGAAAAGAAAAACCATAAATACAAATCTTTCTTTTAATTGTAAATAAACCATCTTGAAATGTACTTTTTAACTATATTTTTTCCATGGAGTTAATGATCTAGCCAATGTAAATTTATAAAATTTTAACCATGAATATAAAACCCCAGGTGCACAATAAGCCGAAAACAAAAGTAACGGTAAAAATTCATATTTTTCATTTAAACCAAACAACTCATGAAGAAATGAGTGATAAAGCTGTACAAATACAAAACCGAAAAGATACAATTTTTCGAGTGTAGACAGCAATGATTCATGTATAATATCCCTAAATAAAAGATATTATTTATAAAATTAAACTCGTATGTGAACATAAAAACTTACTTGTTCAATAAACACAATCCGAAATATGAATACATCGCATGCATTACAGTAAGCAAAATTTTCGTAGACGTTTCTAGAAATAAATACATCAAATAAAACGTAAATATTAACATTTTAATAAAGCATATACAAACCTGGCACAGTAAAAAATAGTGGAAACAATGAAAAATGTCCTGTGAGACTTGCAAACATGTAAATACAAGCATCATCCCAATCGAAAGCAGCGAGAAGTCTAAAACACACATACAATAAATTAAATTTAAAAGAGATAAACTATTTTAACTATCAACTAACGTTAATGGAACAATGATTAAAAGTATTGCTTTTTCATGAACGTGCCAACCAAACATATAAGTTCCATATGCACATAGTACTACACATCTTACAAAATCCCATGGCATGCTTGGTCTATGCCAAAGCTTTATTAGAGCAGGCTATAAAAAATAAATAAATAAATATTAAATAAAAATAAAAATTTCGAATTATTTCTTTACCACAATAACAACAATAGTACAAATCAATGTAATTGTAGGTGTAATATTAGGAAGAATCGAATGTTGATACTCCTGAACCAAACCACCGGTCATAGAAGCTACAACTTTTTTGTCGGTTATTAGACCCAATTTTTGGACTATATGAAGAAAATAGAATTAAAAATATTATCTAAGCTAAACAATTTTAATTTTACTTACAAATAATAAATAACAGCTTATCGCTTAAATTATACAACGTCCAAAAATTTGGTGCCCAATAAGCATGTGTAAGCCCTCTTTTGAATGGAAATAGTCTAGTGAAAACTTGATTGAGCTGACCCTAAATAAATAAATAAAAGTTTTATAAAAGAGATAAATAATCAATATCAATATCAATATTTATCAATAAATAATTTTACTTTTGCAATAAATGGTCCAAAAGATGTTGCAAAAACAGCAAGAACAGTGAATGATAATTTAATAAAGTTAATAAAAGAAAAACTTTTCCATAATACTCCACCACCTGAAATTAAAATTTATTTAAATTTAAATATATAATATTATCTTTTTTGTTTCTTGCTCACCTCGAGTTGAGTACAAAAAGCAGTAAGAACGTAATAAATATATAAAATATGCAGGAGCTATATACAAATAAATATGCTTGAGGTTTAACAAAATGCAAAACCAAAATGCAGATTCTAAATGCCGATGTTGTAGCATTCTTGCAATGGAAATTAATAAGAATCCAAATAGAAAACCATTATATTGAAAATGTATATGATCGACCAATAGCAGTCCAGCATTTCCAAATAGCATCATGGATAAAATAAATCCATTATGTACCCAGACATCCCTCCTGCTTTGCCAACTTGCAGGACCCAGGCATGTGGCACATCTAATTTTGAACACAAAAGAAAAAATAAATAAAAATTATTTTAAGATGAAAAAAAAATCAAAAGACAAAATTACTCTTTTACTCCGTATGCAAAGATGAGATCAGTTACAATAACAGATAACCGTTGAAATAAAATTGTCATTTGGCTTGCATAATTGTGATTATGAATAGAAAGCATAGCTGAATCGAAATATTGAGCGATGTATGATAAACCGAATTCAAACCAGGCAAAAAAGGGTGGGTAATCGAGTGTCCATTCTGATGTCCTCTACAGTATTAAATTGCATATTAAATAATTTAATTCCATATTGATAATTATATGAAACTTGCCTCATAGTACCATTTATCGTACGGCAAAGTATGTGTGAGAGCAAGCCAATTTCTATGAACTTCGAAATCCGTTGATTTACTAAATTAAAAGCAAAAAATGGTCAAAATTTAATGACAGCACTTTGAGCTTATAATAATTTTACAATAAATGCGATACGTAAGAAAATTTTTAAGTATATAATAAAACATTAAATTTATTACTTACTAAGATGGTATCAATAAAATTTTGAGCGCTGTAATGCCTCCAATTATACTCCAAAATACTGAAGGCGACAACGTAGTAGCCATTTTCGAATTTCGTTGGTGGTGACAACAACTAATCTCGAACCAGATTTCAAGAATTTTATTTTAATGTGCTTTTTGGTATTGAACATATTTTAATTAAAATTATGTTTAAATTACACATTTTATAATAATTTGTTAATTTTTGCTTATTTTAATTCTAGATAAAGAAAAAATTTAAAATAATTTTATTAGTTTATGGAATAACAGTTAGAGGAAACCCTCTGTCGGCTACTATGCGGACCACAGTCTTACGTCATAAAATCACGTTTCCAATTTCCAGTAGAGTTGTGTTAGTAATTCAAATATTGATAGCTAATTAATTTTGGCTTCGTAATTAGATATGGGATTTCACGAAATAAACAAGTATTCTTTATCTTATAAAAATTCATTTAATTGATTTAAGTATTATTAATTTCTTTTCATTTCATTTCATCAAAAAAAAAACTGATTAATGAAGTACGGTGGTCGTTAATAATCCAAATCTTCTTGTTTTTTATTCTATAAAAAAATTTTTGTACATTAAATATAAATTTTGAGAAATCAATAAAATAATTATTAAAATTTTCTGTAAAATATGAAAACATTGTTTGGTAATTATACTAATTATTTCATGTACCAGCCTTATAAAATCACATTTTAGGATTGCCGGTTTATCAATTACTTAAGTCTGGCATTATCACCAATGCGCTGGTGCTAACTTTTCTGTAGTTTCAATTTCTACCTGATTTAGGAATTACGCAAGAAACACAACGTTGAGAAAACAGAACTTGGCTAATTTTAAAATGGCACAAACATTTCCTGGTGCAAAAAAGAGGTCCTTTTAGAATAAATCATTTTTAATTTTAATATATAGAACATACATTAACATTATTTATTCGTATTTCAGTGTACCGAATGCTGAAAACGTGCGGTGTCAAAAATGTCTAGAAATTGGTCACTGGACATACCAATGCAATGGCAAACGAAAATATGTTCATCGTCCTTCCAGAACTGTAGTAATGAATAAGAAATTACGGCAAGAACAACAGAAGAAACAAATGAACTTATTGTAAGTATCACAATATTTTATATCTAGGAATGCAAATATGAAAAAAAAGCTATCAAATTTCTCCATTTAATTCAATTTAATGTGAAAATGTTCACGTGTCTGTCATATTGTATTTGTTGCTAATCACGTATCGATCGACAGAGCTATATATAGATTTAAAGATGAAATCTTGAGGATTTGTATTTGTTTATGTATCGAAAAATTCTAAGACCTTAAAAAGAAAAATCGGTGGAAATCTTCAATTTTAAATTTTGTTTTAAATTGAAATATTAATAGATAAATATCGAAAGTCGAAAAAATGTTTGCACATCACGTTAGAAATTGTACCTCTTGTGTTTTGTATATTGCCATGCTACCAAATTTGCTTCTAATTGAGTTATATTGGGATGTTTTCAAAACGAGGCAGTGTTGATCAGGTGATGCAAACCATTTACCTTCCTGCAAGATATCAAATCGAGTGTTAGTAAAATCTAGAAACCAAAAAGAGATTAAAATGGATGATAAAATTCAATTAATGATGAAGTATTGAAAAAATGTTAACTAAAAATGAACTAAGTAATAATTTTTCTCTTCTAGAAACCAAATGATGCTGAATAAACAACTACAAATACAAGCCAAAAGGTAAATAAACATTTTCATATATTTAAATATAATAAAATATCATTCTTTTTTCAAATAGTGATGAAGATGAAACTGATTCAGAGAGCGACAGCAGCAGTTCGAACGAATCTGAAGATTCAAGTAGCTCATCATCTTCATCTAGTTCATCGTCAGATAGTTCCAGTTCTTCATCAGATTCTGAGTCATGCTCTGATTCAAGTGACTCAAGCTCATCGATAGAGAATAAACAGCCAAAGATTAAGGTGAAAATGCAAAGTGTATTAGGTAAAATTCCTAAAAAATAGTTAATAATTCTCAGAATTAAAATACATTTAGATGTTTTTTTTTGGGACCATTTATTTTCAACAGTAATTAACGAATTAAAATTTTCTTTAAGTTATTTACATATATTCTGTATGTTACATAATGCATTTATGAAAAAGCGTTAAAAATATCAAATGTAGCTATTAAAAACAGTTAAAATGTCATTATTTTTGCATTAAAAAAATAAAGATCATGAATTTAATAAAATGAAACTTAAAACTTTTCTCTTCGTGTTAATAATACTTCAACCAATCCCGCATGCTTTTCATGATACCTAAATAAACAATTTATTTATTAAATAACTTAAACATAATTACAAATTTTATTTCTTACGTAATGTTTTTATTAGACAAATAATTAATCACAGCTCGTTTTAGCCGTGGCACTTGATCAACACTATGTTTTCCTCTTCCAGTAATTACTGCTACCACAACTTTTCGTTCGTTGCGTTTTTTCAATTCTTCTGTTTTAAGTTTTAAAAAAATTTCAAGCATTTCTAATGCTTCTCTCACGTATAAAAGATGTAAATCAATAGTATTTCTGTCTCTTCCGAGATTACGATGCAATAATATATTTATTGATGCATGCCTATTAGCTTCCCATATTTTTTGAGTGTATGTATGACCCTGAAACAAAATAGTTATTAATGAAATACATAAACTTTTACATTATGATTATCAACCTCTTGTGCATAGAAACTTGCTGCTCCACGTTTATTACTGTTATATGCTTCTCTTGCTTTAATAAAACATTCTTGTCGAAGTTGATGATATAATTCTGATTCGGATCGAAAATCTTTCATTTCGTTTGATTCAATAGGTATGAATGATTCAGTAGAATTTAGTGTTTGCGACGTCTGAAAACAGTTTAAAAAATAAAAAATTAATACGAAGTTATTAGAAAAAATTATTTATTTATTTATAACACTTCAACTTGCGTTTTATCAGTTTATATATTTTTTGATCATAGTTTATGATTTTGATGCCGTAACTGCATTTAATTTTACACAATAAAACTTACAGATAATTTCCTAACTAGTCCTGACCTTTGGCCTTTACTTTTATGAGCATGAACTTCTTGTTGGGTAGGAAGCTGACCACCAAATGAGTTCTGAATTTGCTCCTCAGTATCTGGTAATGAAAATCTAAAAAGAAAAAATAATATTTTAGATTCAAATATATTTACATTAAATAAATCAAATATCAACTCACTCATTAGAGG
>JAQFZN010000676.1:0-24812 GCA_034687075.1 Geophilus carpophagus
TTTTACAGAATAAATATAATAATCAAATCTGAAGAAATCATAGAAGAAATTAAATTTCTTAAAAGAGTGTACAAATCTAATTTTAAAGGCTGCATGAAGCTGTCGGAGCTGTTAAAGGAAATTATTGAAATAGATTTTCTGAACATTTATCCAAATGTTGCTATTGCCAGTAAGCATAACAGGCAGAGAGAAGTTTCAGTGTACTCAAACGCATAAAAAATTATTTACGATCAACAATGAACTAGGATCGTGTAAATGGGCTGGCGATGCTAAATATTAATTGGGATATTGCAAGAAATTTAAACTTTTCCGATTAATAAGTTCGTTTGTAGCTTTAAAGGCTCGAAAAGCGAATTTTTAAATTTTTTTTTATTTTTTATTTTTTATTCTGGATTAATAAATTTTTGACTAACAAAATAGTATTTTTATGACTTTAAAAATTAAATTTTTATCTTTAAGTCGATTTACAGTGTGCAGAAATTTCATGTAACCAAATTGAAGATTCATATTTTATATAGTTTAAAATAAGCCAAAAATGCAACAAATTAGTTCCAATTTTGTCACCAGATGTCAGAGCAAAATTTCACTTTTAAAATTAGTTCGAAATTTTGTCACTAGGTAGTATCAGGTTTCACTTCCGTTTTAGTTTTGTCGTTTACAGTGGCGTTTTGATCTACAAGGTAAATTTTCTAATCTTTATCAATCATTTGTTAAGTTATACCATCCATTTAGAATTTGGCAATTAATCAATTTTTCTGTTACTTATTAAAAATAATTTCGTGAAATAGCAACGTATTGTGGGATTTTTTTGTCTGATACATGCATGCTTTTAATGGCTACTATTCTGTTTCAGATAAAATGAAGTTAAATAAGTTGGTAACATCTTCTCGCCGTAAAAATCGTAAGCGTCACTTTAATGCACCGTCTCACATTAGACGGAAGATAATGAGTGCTCCGCTTTCGAAAGAATTAAGGCAAAAATACAATGTCCGTAGCATGCCCATAAGAAAAGATGATGAAGTCCAAGTAAATATAATCACGCTTAGGCTTATCGATGTAGTACTAATTTTTTTTATTGTTTTTAGGTTACCCGTGGCCACTACAAGGGACAACAGCTTGGAAAGGTCGTTCAAGTATACAGAAAAAAATACGTAATATATATTGAACGAATTCAACGTGAAAAGGCTAATGGCTCCACGGTATATGTGGGAATCCATCCATCAAAAGTATGTTGTATTTCTAGTACCCAATGCCCATTATTAAGCCAAACTAATCATTTCAGGTTGTTATAATGAAGTTCAAGTTGGATAAAGATCGTAAACTCATTCTTGAACGAAGAGGAAAGTCCCGAATGTCCGACAAGACAAAAGGAAAATATACAGAAGCTGTAACTGTATAAGATTGTTATTAAAGAAAATTGATTACGTCTATTTAGTTTTTATTTTTTATTTTTTTTTTAATTTTAAAAGAAAGGTAATTCGATTTAATAGTCCAGGACCTGATGGCTTAGGCACAAAACAGACTGGTCAAAAGAACTCGGACATAAAAGTTCAGATAGAATAGTTTAATCTAAAACAGCCTGGTTATAAAATAGCTCAAAATTTTAAACATTTAAAAAACATCTTGAAATGTTAAAATGTGTAATTGATGATGTAAGAAATAATCATTTAATTAAATTAAAATTAACAAATTATACTTGTAAACTGCTTTCATTTTATGAATCACTTAACATATTTTTTATAAAGTAATGAATATTAAACTGTGATTAGAAGAAAATATTTTATGTATAATTAGGCGTTTTAAAAACTGTTTTATTATAAAAATAATTATAAAACTTAATTTCTTTTATAATACATGTTGATTAGAATTTCTAATCAACATGTATTATAAAGAAATTAAGTCTTAACTGTACATTCCACTTTCACTTGTTTTGTTTGTTTCATTATGGTGAGATGGCACATCTTACTTCATCATTTTATAGCATTAATTTATTGCCATAATTTTTGGGCTATTTAAAACAAAAATTATTTTGGTCTGTTTTACGGGATATTATATTGGGTTTTTAGGGCTATACTGTTGTGGTATCAAAAAGAAATTAAGTCATAATTTTTGAACCGTGTTCAAAAAAAAATTTAAAGTTTATTACGAGATGAGACGAGCAGGAAAACAAAATAATTTACAACTGTCGTATTAAAAAGTTAACGTAGTTTGGTAAAGCTAACAACTTTAATAAAAATACACAACTTATAAAAAAAAAATGTCCATTTTAAGCCAACTAATTTGCAATTGTTGACGAGTTGGAAATTTCTTTCAAGTCATCACTAACAAACGTTATGAAAAATTTCATCATGTATCGTCTTGAAACATCATGTATTCTCTTGAAACATTTGAGGCGTCATCAGACAGGTCAAGAAGTTCAACACATTAAGAAAATTGCCCGTGGTGACCACTCAGCAATTCTTAATTGATGTCACGTGACAGACCGTCACCGAAGCAAGAGACTGCTAAAGGAATGTTTTTATCATCACAGTCGAACGATGAGGCCACGATTTTTACTTGGAAACGTACGTGTATGTGCGCGACGGAGAACGGTTGGCGGACGAACTCTCGGGCATAGAATAATTCAGAAAATCCCAGATTAGGATGGTATCATCATGCGAACTGCTTACAATTTGAAATTCATCGAATTGAAGGCGAAAAACGCGACCTGAATGCTCCTGCAGTAAAATTTAGAAAAAAACATATGATACAGCAATAATTCCTTCACTAAATAACTCCGTTTAAATTTTCCGATAGTTATTGACATTTTTGGTATCGATTGATTATGGCTCTTTACAAACAATATATACAAACCGAGTTTGAATGTGACCAAATGAGGTCGTTTCTATCACGAAAATCTAAAACAGAGTATGAAAGAAAACAATTCTTAATTAAATCCTCACCACTAGCGTCCTCAAACAGAGCGTTCCGGAAGGTGCCCTCGGATCTAGGGCAGCTGCTAAATCCCATACTTTAATTTTTCTAAAAATTAACAATGTAAATTTTTATAGTTTTAAACGAAAAAATAAATACAATAAAACTGAAATAAATAGATTCAATTAGTTTAAGACATTTCTTTCAAGAAAACCATACCCGTCATATGCACCGCTAACAATTCGCTTATTGTCAAAACGAATACACCGAACCAGTTCTTCGTGACCCTCAAGAACTCTCAGACAAGCACCACATTCGATATCCCATAACCTTAAAAAATACAACTTAGCGTTTAACAAAAATTATAAATTCAAAAATTCATGTATTGCCTTATTGTATTGTCGGAGCTACCACTAACTACTAATCGGTCTCTATATTGAAGGCAAGCGATGCCTCGCTTGTGTCCATTGAGAGTGCGAACAAATTCACAAGTAGAGGTATTCCACACTTTTATTGTCCGATCACCGGAAGCAGATACGATATATTTCTCGTCAAAATCTACAACGTTTACTGCCGCTCGATGACCGACCAGTACACGTATTAAATTTATTTCGGTGGCTGATACCATATCCCAAACGGCAATAGAACGATCCTGAAATAATCATTTCATGTTAAAACTATTACTTAAACCATCAGCTTATTATTACCTTCGAACACGTAACCATCATGCCGTTATTGAATCTTAAATGCAACACAGCCTCACAATGATGAATTAGAGTATTCACCATTTCACCACTGTTTACATTCCAGACTCTTAAGAAAAATATAAAAAATTAAAATTATTATTTGCTTTTAAAAGTAACAATTTTAAAAAATATAAAACATGTATTTATACCTAACAGTCGAATCGCTGGAACCACTAATTATGACTTTGTCGTCGTACTGAAGACAGAGAACCGAACCAGTATGCCCCGTGAGCACCTAAAATAATTATTGTTGATTAAAAATAAAGAAAATAGTTTTTAGATGGTTGTTTTTATCTTTGTACCTGTATACATTGTAAACTACTTCGATCCCATATTTTTATTGTGTTATCCCGCAAACCACTAACAATCTTTTGGTCGTCGTACTGTAAACAATAAACCCCCTTACTATTTTCACTACGACAATTAATTCGCTGAAGATTATGCCTGCCGCATTTCCAATTATTTTCTATACTCTAAAATTAAGCAAAACAATTTTTCAGTTGTAAAAAAAAATTAAGTTTAAAAATCAAAATTATCTACCTCGATATCTTGAATAATTCGTGGATATAATTTACGATAAAACATATGATTTGGATGAGATTTACCCGGCTTTGGCTTAAATAAAAACTGGCCCCTAAAAAAATATAAATAAGAATTCAGTAAAGTACCTTAATCAAATTTAATTTATTAATTTACCAGCCCCTTCTTTCAGCTAATCCTCTCCATAACGAATCAGTTCTTACTTTCCTTTCTATTAATTTTTTCCATAACATACCATCGGAAATAACGCGATGCCATTCTTTACAAACCAATTCAGCTGCACAAAGAGATTTAGCATCCAAATAAGACAAAATAGTTTCGGCTACATGATCAAGGCCTTTTTCTGCAAGTAAATGTTGAACCAACGTTACTAACTTAATAAACACGATAAATTTATTGCTTATACTTACTTGGTAAAAACGAAATGAAATCTCTTTGCAACATAGGTGTAAGAAACGCGTTCACGTAACCATGTTGATAATGACACATTTTTGATAACAGTTGTTCAACAAATTCTATTTGGTCGGTTTCATTCCATTTTTCAAAGTATTTCATACAAACTTCTCTTTCTTTTAAATATTGACCCATTTGTTCCTTTGGTTTAGGACATTCGTATAAGATTGTCATTGGAACCTAAAAGTAATAATAATAATAAAGAAAGTATAATTATACAATAATAATAAAGAAAGTATAATTATACAATAATAATAAAGAAAGTATAATTGTACAATAATAATAAAGAAAGTATAATTATACAATAATTTTTAGAAGAAATATACATATAATAATGGCACTATGACTATACATTGCAAAAAGTGAATCAATATGAGTTGAAGATAGTTGATGCCCTTGCTGGCCCTTGTTTAAGGCCAATGACATTGAAAATTTCTTATTATCAAGTTGTAAAACAATAGCTTCATATTCACATAATACTAACTAAAAATAGGGTTATGACACCTTAACACAAATTATGTTATCTGCTTTTCAACACGTTTTCAAATCAGATCACCAACTGATTTTCAAATTGTCCTATTAGGTTAAATTGTAGTATTCTAAGGATGAAAAATGCAGTTTAGTTTACATTTGAGACGATGACCTCGAGTAAACTTGAAGTCAGCGCCATGATTTCACTTTCAATTTTCTGCGAGTTCACTGCGCAACTTTATAATCACCTAACAAAAAAAATGTTTTAGCAACAGTTTCCTTATAGATATAGTAATGTTATCCGTGAGTTATTACTTGAATTATTAAATATTAGAGTGAACATTCGACAAAAATGGCGTCGTCGTGTTAATAGTTTAACAAAAATACGCATTCCTTATTGTCAGTTGATTTTTTCCGCCCTAACACTGTTTTAACGAACTACAAGTTATTGTGATTTACCTGTCCAGTATTCGTAGTATCACTAGAAAGCTTTTCCGTCTCCATAATGTATCTTTTCTTCAACTATTATCGTGGGAAAACCACCTCACTTAAACGGGCCACTCAAACCGTAAGCCTAGAGGAAGTCCAGTCCATCCAAGGCTGAGAGGAATTGCATACGTCACTGTGACGTCACATACGACCGCATTCATGTTGACCTGATAAAAATAAACGTGTGACACGGCTGCTTCCTCGCGGCGATTGTAATCAAATACGAAATAAAACGACATAAAATGCCTCTCTTAAAACGAATTACACGTACAACTTTTTATTAATGGAAACTACAAACATTTTTTATTAACTTGGTATGAAATATTACGCGATGAGAATTTTCTTAATAGTTCGTTATAAACACTTAGGTAATTCATGATCATCATCGTATCACAAATCCTATCGCGTATTTTATTAACATTCTATTTCATGCTGTGATTATCTTCATGATGTCATCATATCATTGATTGAGGCATTGGACACACTTGGCCCTTTTAATGAATCGTTGATGTCTCTCCGAAATACGGACAAATTTTGTGTAAACCTAAAACAAACCCACTTAATTAGAATCTTTGAATAAATAGGTTACAACATATAATTATGGTACCTGTCTCTGTTTTTAGTGAGCAAATTCCTTTCGATGCCTTCCATCAAATTTTCGAACCACTGAGCCATAACAGTCTGTTTATCAGGAGCCTGACATCGAATGATATTTTGCCGTAGTTGGTTAAAATACTAAAATTAATTTAGAATTTAAGTTACATATCAATAGAAGATAATATTTTCAAAAATACCTCTTCGTTGAGCAAAATTAAACCTAAAAGAGGCCGAGACATGGACCATTGATTTCGACAATCTTCAAACATAATTATGTTCAAAACTGTCGACAGCATCTACATAAAAAATCAAATTATAGATATTATTATTTAAAAAAAAAAGAGGGAAAGGAACAAGTAGCAGTTCTTTTTTAATTGAGAAATTTACCTGTTGTAATATTTCAGGGTGAAGTTCCAAAATTTGAAGAAATGCTTCACTATCTTGCGTTTGATTCTGCCGTATTTTTTTCCCTTTTATGGACAAACGTTTAAATAAGTAGGTGACGATATGATCAAGAGTTGCGCAGCAACCAGTGCAAACCATTGTATCTACAAAAATAAATAGGAAATTAAATTAAATAGCAAAAATGAATAATAAAATTTTCATGAACTAATATCAATACCTAACGCAGTTAATCCTTCCGAAATGGAAGAAAGAATATATAAAAAGACTGATGGCTCCAAATTACTAATGAAGCTCATGTGATCTTGCGCCAGACATTCGAGCAGCACATAATAAGTCTGGCTAAGTTTAGGATAATCCTATAAAAAGTAATAAAAGTAAATAAAGCTTATTAATAAAAAAAATAATTTACAAGTATAAATTAATTCACCAATAAATCTGTTTGTGGAATGGAAAGGAGAAGTTTTACAAACGTCTGCAAAGCATTATCTAGCGCATCATCCCCATATAAACGAAACACTCCAAAATTGACATAGCTGCCACATAATGCTGCTTTTAACATAGAAAAACATATTGATATTCCTTTTAATTTCATTGGATATAACTGTTCCTTAGGAATGTCGCCTAGCGTCAAAATTCGTGTTCCTGGATTCAAAAGTTTACATTAAAATCAAGAATAATTAATTGAATATATCTAACATACCATAGCTAACTATAATTTTGCTTGTTTCTCTAAACAGTAATATCCCGTTAGGTGATGAAACATCAAATTGCAAACGCTGTGACCTATTTTGAACAAGTTCAGCCATCAACTTCAAAACTGGAGTTGTGATCACTGGATCATGATACCAGAGCTCGATTGCTCGCTGTAAAATTGGTGTGTAAGTTGGATAACTGAATTTAATGTTAAAATTTATAAATAAATAATTTTTTGTTTTTAACATAAAATTTTGTAAGGATACATCCAATCAAACAGCATCATATAACTCGTTTTAGTATTGAAGGCAAAAGCGATGCCGCGTAAATCTCTGGCAAGACCTACAAGAGCTTTTTTGGCTTCCTCAGCTCGAAAAAGTGGAGTATCAGCGTTGGCTAAAAGATTACCGATGGCATCTAGGGATGCTAGAATAAAAAATAATAATGTAACAATTTTCCTAAAGAGAAATAAAATTTCTAAGAAATTACCAGTTACAGGCAGCATAAACTGCTCAAATTTCTCTTCATCTTCACCCAAATCTACCATCAGCAATCGACCAAGAGACGTATAAAAAGTCGTTCGACAACGCATATCACCTATCTGAGCAGAGTTTCCCAAAAATGGGAAATGTTCGCTCTACAGAATATAAATTTAAAATAAAAATTACGTGTTATAAATGGTCATACTCATTTTGAGATCAAACTCACCGTGTGGTTATTGAGCATAAACTGCACCTCTTCTAGCTTGACTAGTTTACGGACACTGCTGTAGCCAACAGACAAATCATTCAACAGTTGTAACGTTTTGGAAATGATTTGTTCACTCGATCCCCAATATTTTAAATTTGTAATTCTAATAAAAAAAATAAAACATTACATAAATTTCAAGTATCATTGTGCTGTACACAGGGTTACATTTTTCGAATAAATACACTTAAAACCATTGATTCGTCACTTAAACCTAAAACTTCAGATAGCCTTCTGTATACCTAAAACAAAAATTTACAAAGATTAATTTATTAACCAAAAATTATATAATATGCTTATTTACTCGTGATGTTTTTTGCACTTGTTCGCCCACATAAATTTTTCTAAACTGCTCAAAAAAACTAAGCATTGCTAATTCTAATTTTTCGCATCCTCCATGTGTTAATCGTGAATCGGTCAAATTCATTAGTTGAAGAACTCTGATAAAAAAAGCAAAAAGATAAATAACCAATTGTTAAAATCTATTATCTGATAAATTATAGTAATAAATACCTGCAAACGAGTTCTCCATCCATCGCATCATGTTCATCGTTACTATTGAAAGACACGCGGCCTCCTACTGCTGCACCGATAATGTATACTAGCCAAGTTAATCTCCCTAAAAGTGACAATTATTACTACCTGCAAAACACAGTCAATGATAAATATACCTTCTTGAATTGCAATATCTAACTGTGGTGCTGATGGATTTCGATTATTCAATATATCCTGATAATTTTGTGCTGACTGATCGAATAATTGCACTAATAATGAACACGTTTTTTCATATTCACATCTCCCAATGGTTGATAGCTGAAAACAATACAATTTATTATTTTTTGTAATATTAATAAAATGTTTATTTATTTAATACTTGATCTAACTGTTGTGAAACCATCCCTAAATCATCCAATGGATCTTCATGTCCATCTCTATTTAAAAAGAAATACGCCAAATTAATCTCATTCATTTATTTACCTCCACACGTACGTCAAAATTGCAGTAACTGATTCCAATCGTGATGTAATGTAGGCATTTGTTACTTCAGGTGTGTAACTTTCTAAAAGATGAGGTTCTGAAGCTTTAACGTACGGTACCGACGCAACCATCCTCTGCCATAAGCTTAATAAATAATGGACACTATTAGGTGCAAATTGCCACATCTGAAAAATAAATTTAAAAAATACAAATAAAATTAAAACACTTGATATAATTTTTTTCAAACCTGTAAACTTGTCACTGTAAATTTGGCTATTAATGCGATTGTTTCGGGATAACTTTCAACTTTCACTAATTCACCCAGTTGGTAATTGGATTTTAACCTGGCTAAAAGACGGCAAAACTCATGGTAATTGTTTGCATCTGATAATCCCTATGTACAATAAATAGCAAATAAATAATACATAACTAACTTAAATGTTTTAATTTTGAACTATAATCACCTGCGGGTTTTCTAACACAGCTTTCACACCACTAACTAGTTGAGAGAGAAATTTAGCTCGCTCTGCATTCGTAAATAAAGAACGACGAACTGATGCTATCTGAACTAAACATGATAAGGCCTTAAAAATAAAAAATTTAATTAATTAATCGAGAACTCTCTATAATAAATTTCATTACCAATGGAGATAATGAAGATGGTAAAGATGCGTAGAGATCAAAAAATAATTGCAGTGTGTTGAAGTCAAGGAATGCTAAGTAGTACAGATATAATTAAATTAAGTAAACCTACATCAAAATAATTTTGTTACCAGGTCTCCAATTTGTAGGGATTTGAACCGTACATAAATCATCAGATGATTCGTCAGTAGACGTGCCAATAAAATCAAATGTGAGACAATTATGCGCTAGTCGTAATAATTGTGTCATTAAGCCGTGCTAAAATGTGTAAAATAAGCTTAATATTAAGACAAATATAATTATTAAAAAAAAAAAAATTTTTACCTGTCCTTCATCATTAAAATTTAAATTTTTACAATTTTCAAGAGCTGTTCTTAATAGCGTACAAGAAATTTGAAAAATCTCATATAATTGTGTATCACGGAATGAGGAAGCTACTTTTCTATGCTTAGTTAAAGATCGGTTGGCTTCAGTCTGAAAATAATTTATCTTAGCATAAAAGCAGAAATGTATTACTTCGGAGAAACCAAAATCACCATTCAAAAAATAAAAAAAAATTATTACTCTACATTAAATTTATGCATAAATACCTCGCTCACTTGATTCATTTCACAAGTCAACTGAGATAAAAGTTGGACACCTATCATGCAATGTTCGACTGAACCCTAATAAAATAAAATTTAAAACAAATTAATATTTATTTAATATATAATAAAAATTTTATGTCTTAAACTCACCTGTAAAAATCTAGTTACATGTGTTATAACATTTCGAAAAAAATATTCATCTTTATCACTGTCGAACCAACCCAATTTAGTGAGTCGAGCAAACAGCTGCACTAATGCTTGGGTTACAAAATTTGCTAGTTTTGGTCTTGTAACAAGATAATTTAGAATATAATTTCCTAATAAAAAAATTACTTAAAATTTAAAAAATAAAATGTTTATTAAAACTTTTTGCTTACGAATGTCCACCCTTTGTTGGAGTGTTAAACTGTTCGAATTTCTTGCTATTAATTTGCTTAAGGTTGTGGCAGCTAAGAGTTGTGCATACGCTGACTAAAATTTAAAAATATTGTTTTAATTACTTCGATTTAAGACAATTTTACTTTTATTTAAAAATTAATTTCTCGCAAATGTTAATATTTATAACGTAATGAAATTTGATTAACATTTCTTACGTCTCCTCGTTCAAGCAGTAGCTGACATTTACTCAAACAATCAGGATTATTAGCAAAATTGACAAGAGCCTTCTCGGCCTCTGTCCTCTGAGAAGCATCGGTGGATTCATACAATTGTTTGCATAACAACTCAAGCTGAGTAACCTGCAAAAAAAAAAAAGACAAAATAGAAATGTTAACTTCATAAGATAAATTCGTATTCTTTAAAATAATATATCAGATATAACACTATCATTGTTTTATTTTTAAATCTGCATTTATAATGTTCAATTGCCCTGTTCACTGTAGTACAACACAAATAAAAAATCTCGTCAAAGTAAAGATTATTAGATTCGTACCGGTAGCTTTGTAATACTGTTTTAAACTAAATCTTACCATTATTTAGCGTCTCAATCATTTAGTTAAAAATTGCTGATAAATTCACCTATTAATCCTGTAAACTGTAATGCTTATTTAATCAATTATCTTCAAAGTTCATGATTATTAAGTAAAAATTCGGATCCTAACTTCAGTTAGGCTTACAATTAAATACAAAGTATCTAAGTGCTCGTTTTTTATCACCTCTTAATGTGAACTATTGTCTTTTTAGATATTCGATTTTGCATACATACGAAATGCACTCATTCTAGCGGAAAGACATAGGGAATTGTGGCTGTCATCCATTTAATGCCATTCACTTTTCAAACTCACCTGCTCATCGGCCATTTCTGTTTTCATGACACCAAGACCTTCATTAGTTCCATCCAGCGGGCCGCGCAGTTTGAATCCATGTAAGAGAGCCTACATTTACGCACATAATTGTAAGCTTCGTGGCAAAACACAATGGACGAGTGATAAATTTGACGTCACAATTTGAGTTGGTTTTAAAATGTTGACACCAGATCACATACATAGTACAGAGCATGGTGGAAAAAGTACTTTTTCCACCATGGTACAGAGCAATACTATAGGAGGACCTGCTTACAATCGTGAATCCCGCCATTGCGGAGGCGTTGCGATAACACATTTACAGCAAATTTCTTTTTACGATAATTAAATTATTAGTTATTAAAAAAGATGAGTAATATAAACAGTGTAATAGTAGCAACAAATAAACCCTCACTTTTGTTTGCTCTGAGTTTCGTTCAAAATAATAAAGTGTGTTCATCATTAATTTTATTAGCCATGTAATTACATTAAGTTTAATAAGTCAAACAACGCTACATCAGCATAAGTAAAAATAAAGTTTATTTATAGTTTAAATAAGAATTGATTACTGTCCATTATCCGGAGATCCCAGAAGCGCCTACAGTAGACAAAGGATCTAAAAAATTAAATGAATCACAAAACAAAAAAAAGTAGAAAAATCTAAATAGAATTTTTTTTTAAAAATTAATTACCCGATGAAGGAGGTTCAACAATTCGCGATCTTTCCATAGCCAGTACTTCCAAATGTTGCGTGTAAAAACCATTGAAATCCAATCTGAAATGCAGCAAACGAATAAAAACAATTTAAAAAATAAATAATTTACCTGTAAATAATATTGACAAGTTTGTCGTTATAATTATCACGTCCCAAATCTGATATTCTATCTAAGAGAGTAACGAGCAATTCAGTAAACTCTTGATCAAATCGAGCGATGCGTTGCTCGAAACTCTCATTAGCGGTTACTGGCTGAGTTTCAGACTCCGGACTCTTAAAATGAAAAATTAAAAAACATTATTACTTTCGCAAGTAGTCACAGTGAAATTTACTTTACCAAATCATCATCAGTATTTTCTGTAATAGACTGCTGTGATATCCCAACCATCTCCGCTTCAACAAAATATCTGTTCATTCTCTGCAATATAAAAATAAATCTCAAGATGTTTCCAAAAGTTACATCAAGAATTGGATTGGCTACTGTGGTTACTTGAATAAAATTTGAGAATGTGATGCAAATTGTCATTAAACGACTAACTAGCCGGAGTAATTCAGGACTTGTAAGCATACAATCTTGCAGACAAAATGTTAAAAACTCTGTGTGACATAAAAGTACGTCATCCACATTTGATACCTGAAATAAAATCAACATTAAATGGTGAAATACACATTTACTTTAAGAAAATACATACAGTTAGCATTTTTGCAAGAAATACATTCCAGTTAGGTTCTAAAACCTCAAACATCATATAATATTCGAGATTCTGAACATAATTTAGCATTCTTTGTCTAAGAGCAAATGCTGCACCATACGAGCGTGCATCACTCAAAGGAAACGACTTTGCAACTTTGTTGCTAATCCATACATTACATAAAAGACGTTCTACGTGTTTCGAATAAAATAAATGACGGAAGAGCATTTGATAGCATGCTAATGCCTACAATAAATAAAAATATGAAAATAAATAATATAAATAATTTATAAATAAATGAAATCAAAAACCTTTCTATTCAAAATGAGAGAAAGTGGCCACTTGACTTCGTAATCAAATGAAAATGCCTCCAATCCGGATAACTTTAATTCCACTAAGTTTTTGTAATCTGAATTTAATAACAAATCATTAGTAACTACTATTTCATAGATGAAAGTTTATTTCATCTTAAGTTTGAGATAAAAGTAATACCCAATTTACCTTTTTCTTCCTTTGTTTCGATACTTAATATTTTGAACATTTGCGTCAGTAGATCGTATGGTAACAATTCAACCCTAGAAAAGTATTAGTAATTAAACTTTATAAAAATTTATCTTATCTTTATACCTAACGTCATCATTATAAGGATCGTTACTGGCAACACTAGTGCGCAATGCAAGTTCAAGTAAAGATTCGAGTCGAGTTGGCATTATATGTGATATTAAATTAAAAATAATATATAAACAATTCTAATCAGCATTTTAAAATTTTTTTAAGGATATCATTAATATTTTTCTTAAGCTCATCTTCAGCCATATCCATAAACTGAACAATAAAATCGCCTTGATCTAAAAGAAAGTAATGCTTCACTGATCTGAAAAAATACCCAAATTTATACCTAATATTAATATGAAAGTTCCTTAAGTAATTACCTTAACCTGCCCATTAAATCAGATTCTTCCATAAGTAAATCAAGTAATTTTTTACTCGCAAATTCGTATGCCTTTTCAATACATTCAACATACTGACACTCTTTTTTTGTAAAAACAATTTCTTCTGCATAAGGACATTGAATCACTTTTCCTAAAAAAATAATATAAAATCTTAAAAATCAATCTTTCAAAACGTTTTAGTAAGAATATAAATACCACATTGACGAATAACATTGAGGTATTTTCCTGTACGCAAAATCATATCTGCTACATTTTCTAAAAAACTCGGAATTCTTTCACGACAAATAGTATAGCGTTTTTCCCAATAAGTATCTCAATCCATTAAGGCAAACACGATTAACTCTCTTGAAAAATACTTTTTAAAAATGAAATGTGGAAAGGATATTCATTACTATAGTCTATTGGTAATTCTTCCTTTTGAATTATCTCATTATCTTCAACAAGAAACTAAAAAAATAAGTAAGTGTTTATTAACAAAACAAAATTTGTAGTTATCATAACATATACCTCTCCATACAAGTCAGATATAACACCCTTGTAGATCCATTTTTCCAATATTTCAAAATACGGAACACAAGCCTATTAAATGAAATTGAATTATTGTATTGCTCACTTTGATTTAAGAATTTTATATTGTTCAACTGACGTTTTGAATCAAAAATAAACATAGTTCTTGAGCTTTTGCATCTCTTAAAAACAAATAATCAACAATAATATTAATTAAAAAAATTATAAATGAGTAAATTATTTATTCTAAATACCCGTTCAAACTATTGGTTTTGTCGTGAAGAAGAGTAAGAACAGTTCCACCTTTACTGTTAGCCTAAAATTAACAAATTACGTAAAGCTCAAACTAATATTTTTAAATGAAATTTAAATTTAATTTACTCACTTTAGTAATTGCTAAAGCTATTGATGTCAATATTTCAATAGTACGCTTAGTCGGTTGTAAATAGTACCACAACTTTTGCATTGTCAATAAACCTTGACGAAGCTGATGTTCCAATTGTGCAACTAACAACAAGTAATCCTATAACGAGCAGTTTGCATAAATCTTAAATTAATTCAATTCAAAACTTAATTTAAAAATAAAGACTAAAAGGAAACCTTCATTAGTGTTCTCATTGCTGCAGTTAAAGCATGATTAACCATTCCATAATCAAACGATGAACGCTCTAATAAATAATATAATTAAATTAACAATTGTAAAATTCTTTAACCAAAATATAAACTAACCTTCAATAAACCGAACTACTGTTGAATAATTAACACAAACTGGTAAAACCCGCTTAACCATTTCTTTTAAAGATGAATCTGTACTTTCATCTACAGAAAAACTATGACCACTTATTTTGTCAGTCAAAGTCTGCGTGTGAATGTAATCTCCTTCGATTCCCTATTTAAATATAATAAAAATTAGATTAGTATACTTCTTTCTGTAGCCAAATAGTCAAAATAATACTCACTGAAAGACAGTAAAGTATTTCTTCTAACAAAATATGCTCCTGAGTAGCTAAAGGTAAAGAACCTAATGGTCCCATCTATAAACAAGAAAATAATTAATGTTTTTAATTCTCAATTTAAACTTTGTACGTTTAAACACGTAACACTAACAATATCTTGTTGTCTTCCAACATCCACAAAATCTAGTGACATGTAAGGCCTCTCATAGTACCATGAAGGCAGTACAGGTACTTGATTACCTAAAATTTCAAGCTAGTATAAAGTTTGAAGTTTTGAATATAAATACAATTTAACAAAAATATATACTTGTCTTCTTTTGCATATTTTCTTTGTTCCGTTCATTCTGTGTGACATTAGAAGCTTCGGTTGTGGCTTTTAATAACATGTCTTTTATCTAAAGTAAACATTCGTTTAAAAAAATTAACCAAGCAAAATAAAGGCCAATTCTATAACTATGTACCTGTGATAACTCTTCTGCTGAAATTTTTGTTCCAGGTCCAGGGGAAACATTTGTCGTTTCTTGACTCGGTTGTCTTTGTGCAGGTGTGTTTTCCAAAAACGATTTAGTCTAAAAATATTTATAAAATTGTTATAGAATTCAGACTAACCTCACATGTATACATCATTACCGCTGGATCCTCAGCAATTTTAGACAGCAGGTAAATTAATGAATTCAAATGCTTAATGCTTAAATAAAAAATAAATTGTTACTAAATATAATATATAGTGGCATAGAATAACCATCTGATTTGTTTTGTGCCACTCTGTACAAAATTCTATGAAAAATAGCTCACTTCTTTGATTTAAGTTCTTCATATAAATTCAAAAAATCCTGTTGACTTGCACTCATTTCAGCTAACCGACGAACAGCATTATAAGACGACATCTAGGAAATTGATAAAACGACATCAAAATTTTCTTCATTTAAAATGTATTTATATATCTACCTGAGTTGTAAGATAAGGCAATTTATTCTTCAACAACAGATCAGTATACAAGTTGGCAGTAATGCCTTCTGTTCCTCCACTAAAGCATAAATGAAAAAGGAATATTTTAATAAATATTTCATTTATTTAATGCAGTAACTAATAACAAACTGTTTGTAGCCATGTCTTACCCTAAAAGCTTTATCAACTCGCTTACATCGTGATGAACTTTAAATTCACTCATTTCGAATTCTTCAAATGCGTTCTCTTCAAATGATTTACTTTGATCTGAAATAAAATATCAAAGTTGAAAAACAAATGACTGAACGCGTAAAATTATTTAATTATGAATCTTAAATCACTAATATACTAATAAAAAATAAAAACCAAATGAAGATAACTAAACAAAACTGACAGATAAACAAGCCTACGTAATGAGTCCAACCATACAGGTGGTTCGACTAGTAAACTTAGCGCTGTAAAATCGGGAATGTCTTCACGATTGATTTCTTTATCGAGGCATAATCCCATGGTATGCAGAAATACAAGAAATTAGTAGTTACACTATACTATTTTAGATCTATTAAGACATAACTCTTTTCATTCAAAATTCGTGTCTTTAGATATGGTTGTGATTATTATCACAGTTAGTAAATATGTTAAAACTTGTTATTTCATTATTTTCATTCTAACCGATTTGTTGTTGTTGATAAATCTTTCGTTGGGTCTTCACAGAACTGCATCATTAACAAGAGATCGAACTCTCGACAATTACAATCAAAAAATGGAGGCAAGTTTTAACTTAAAGCGACATCTATTGCCAGTTTACTAAAGTTTGTAATATGTACAAAAATGTCATGTTACCTTACAATAATCATTTTTTGTTTCTCACATTGCTTCCTTTTATTTTATCCGTTTTTACATACCAATAAAAAATTTTATTAAAAAAAATATTAAGCAATATTATTATTTATTAATTAATGAAAGCAAATTTTTATACACTTGTTCAAGATAAATTTACCGCAGGATAACAACAGCGTAAAATAAAAGTATAGTTCAATATGACAGTTTTGTTAGTAATGTATTTTGCCATTAAATTTAAGTAACTTTATGTAATAAAAGACATTAATTTTAAGAGGCTGCGTTTCCAAGACAATACCACCAGAACAAGTCATTATGTAATGTGTTTAAAAAACTTCTCAAATCTTTATTTATTAAATTAAATTATTATTTGTAGAAGTTATTACCATATATAATATGTTAGTTTAAACAAAATTCGAAAAATATTTATATTAGTTTTATAAATTGCTGTCAATTTATTGACAAAAACATTAAAAATTATCGGAAATGTTTTTAATAATAAATATCTACATTTTATTTGATGTCGATATTAGATTAAATTATTGAAAAAAGTGTCTAAATTTAGATTTCCGTTGAATATTTTCTTAAGCTGACGTTACAGGGATGTGAAGCGATTTACCAATCCGGACTTGCACAATAAATTCAATGCACTCTCGCATGACAAATGAGGCCTTGGCATCTTCAACACTTACTGGAGTCATTTTAGCACCTTCATGCATCCTTTTATTCCACCCAATTTACTTAAATGAATGTAATGTGTCATGTGGAGAATAACCATGAATAACAGATGCATCCTTTAATAAGAGATGCAAATTTAATGCTTGGCTGCTAGTGGCTTATTCATAATCAAACAGTACTTACCATAGTAGCATAAAAACTCGTTTAACGAGTAATTATTTAAATCAATAATTTTATTATAAATTTCTTATTTGCTTACTGTAATATCAGTTTATTTAATTTAAAGAGAAAAACTCAACCCTGCAAATCGAATTGCTTACATGTCAAAGGTACTTCTATTTGTATGCAAATTACTTTAAAACAACCTTGGCCCAATACCACACATTTCATAATTTTAAAGGTAAAAAGTAAAAAATCAAAACAAACTTCTGTTCAGAAACATATTTATTTGTTGAAATCTAACAAAACGCATTTCAGATCGGTTTTTTTTAGCCATTACATGAAATGTTTAATAACATAAATAAGGCCACATGGCAAAGTAGCCTAAATGTTACTGTAAATAATGTTTAAAAAAATTAAACTTAAATTAATTAGCAAAAACTGGGTGTACAAATGTCTACACTTTGCAAAACTAAAAGCTAATAATTGTTCTTGTGACATCTTTGAAAAAGAAAAAAATTATAGTTACAAAATAGCTCTTCATAGAAAATTAAAATTAAAAAATTAATTCTAACATTGCAATTAAAATGAAAAAAATATAAACAAAATCTCAGAATGTTGAAAAGTAAATCACCAGTATAGAGTTAAATTGTTACTTCACCTGTGTTCATTTCTTATAATAATAATTATTAGATTAGATTTTTAACAACACCAACATCAAATGGCAAACTTTAAAATACCATACATACATTATTGTTCATGTTTAACTTGTAGAATTCGAAAGCAAATACCGGTATCTTAATAAATCATTCGTGATTAATGGAATTTTACTTACATCAAGCATTAGCAAAAAAATAGATATATTGTATAAATAAGGCCCTGTACATCCCACATTCAGTGACCAAAGAAAGAAATTTAAAAACACTTTGCTATTTTTCTTTTTTTTGTTAAGTACTTTGATTAAAAAAAAAAACAAGTAGTAATTCTACAAATACATTTATCTAATTGCTATCCTATTTATATAAAGTAATTAATTTCATAACTAATCTACAAAAAATTATTAACTGCATTTTTTTAAAAAATGGCAAAAATAGTCACTTGGAGAGTGAATTATTACAATGCTGATAATAGATTTATCTTGATAAGTCTTCCTTTGGAGGTCAAAGATATGGGATCCTGGAAAATTGCGAAAAATAGAATAATATAAATTTGAACTAAATATGTAATTACATTCTTTATATAACTCATTAAATTATAATAACTCATATAACACTTTTATACAAAACATTAAAGCAATAAAAAAAATTATTTTATTTATTTATTTACTTTAAGATTAATTATTTCGAGATAAATTATATAAGATTAAAACGCACCTGTAACAATCTCACGCCCTTGCATGGATCTCTACTCCAGCAGGAATGGACGTAGTATAAGTAGGAGTCTCCAACTCTTCATGTTTCTTCATTTTGGCCCCTTGTTGAAGTTTGTAATGGTTGATAATATCCTGATCCGCTGGTGATGATTGCACGAAAGCATCCAATTGATACATGTTGAACATATATTGCCACAAATTTTTCAGTGTCAATGGAATTTCAAAGTCGTAAAAATATTTACCTAAAAAATTAAAATATTTAAATTTACATTAAAATATAAAAAAATTATTTTATTTTATTTTTTTTAACATACCAGCAATTCGGATATGCTGTAAGCGAGGCATTAATTCACAATCAAAGCAACACATGGTGTCACCAGTAAGAAAACGAGTGCCTTTTGATCCCAGATGCTCATCAATTTTCTTCAAGTTGGTAAGAAGAACATTCTTCGAAGACTCATCACGTTTTGTTAACATAAGCTTAAATTTCTATGAAAAATAATACATAAAATAAAAAAAATATTAATTCATTTACATATAATAGCAAAGAAAGAAAAATTCCTGACCTTCATTCAAGTCACCCATGAATATCAAGAGTACAATTTTTGTCTAAAGAAATAAACCTAACACGCAGTGAATACTAATCAACTACACCATTTCCACTTGATTGCCTCTTTCAAAAATGCCCTGTCGTATTGTCCCGTCCTCAATACCGTTGGCCTCAAATAGACCAATTGCAAATTAATATTGAGACCATGTCTATCTATCTAACCTAGATTTTAACCCTTTTCATTTTTCAAATATTTTAAACCTCATCCAAAATTTATAAATCTTTCAAAAACTTACGCTGTAAATGTTTTCTATTTTAAGCGCCACTTCTTTATCTTGGACAAACAAATTATGTCCACCAGGAACATTCTTCATAATGTGTCTTTCAATTTTTTCATTTTCCAAAATTGCCATTCCATTATCAACTAAAATAGGTGGTTGTGCTGCTTCGAAATTGGTTCGAAAATCAGGAGGCGGTTTCAACATATCTACTGTTGTGACTTTGAGTGAGATGGTTTTCAACTCGGCCAACAGATACAAGTCCATGAAATATTCTTGGCAAAAAAGACACGCTCCTTTTCTACGTCCATCGATAGTTGAGGCCTGTAAATTGATTTTATACAGATATCAATAAAAAGAACATACTGATAAAAGCACTCGAAATAAATAGGAAAAAACAGAATGATAGGGTGGGGCAGGAATTTCAGATCTCATTGAAAAAGGCGCAACTTCTAACGTTCAATTCGGCCTATTTCAGAAGGTTTGGCTTTGTTTGAACTTTCTATTTTATTTGGTTTGAATTTTGTCGATAAGTGTCGGTTATATTCCAATGACGTTATTTTAAATCAGGGAAAATTTCTCACGAGATTCAATTCAACTTAACTTGGCAAGGACGAGAATGAGTGAACAAAAGTTACAACAGATAGCATCTTTATCTCCACGGATCTCAATTATGGCAACTATTTTTGCGCAATTAACAAATATTACTTTAATACTTTTTGAATTGACTGTTTTACAGGGATAAAACGTGATTAGTTATAACTGTTAGGCCTAATTTGATTCAATACTAAAATGCCATCTAAAGTTTTAAAGTTGACGAAAAAAAAGTTGTTGCATTTTATTACGACTTACCTTAATTATTAGTTCAATTTCGGGAACATCCGAAGCATCGTTTTCCCGGTCGTTCGACATGGTAAAACTTGGCTGTTAATTGTCAAACTTTTTGAGTGGACGAGGTAAAAAGCGGAGAGCAATGTGTCGCAACTGATTCCCCTCCCAAAGTAGTTTTGTGTCTTTGCGCAGGCGCTGTTTGCTGTTAATACGCCTGCGCGATATTACGTCATGAGGAAATCTTGTTTTTTTTTAATGATTTGTAATATCTATTTCCATACGTAATTACTAAGAAAAATGAATTCACCACTCAGCAACTTCAAAAAGAATACATAAGTTATGTGAATTGATAATTATACACTTTATTGAAAAAAAAAAGTTTTACAATAAGTAAAATACAACTACAATATTTTTTATTATAACTTGTATTAATTATATCAATCGTGTGATGATTTCCACATTTACATTTCCTTTCATTAGCAGCAAAAAACACTGTAAACATAAAATTCATGACCCCATTTTTTGTGTTTTTAGAATGATTTATTGTTCAGCTCTCAGTTAATACTTTAACTTTGTCATAACCCACTTCCAGTGTTTGCTCAAATTAGGTGAATTGCAATTTCATTTACACCTGCAAAAACTAGTTTACAATCTCTTCAAATCTCTTTTAAAATCAAGCAGAGATAAAAAGTATTATCTCACAACAAAATTACCATATTCATAAAATTTCATTTAAATTGTTACAAACAGTAAAAATTATTTTGCCAAATGCAAAATCCATCTACGGATTTTAATTGTTTTTCTTTTTATTTTACTGCGGTTGTGCACTGCGAGCAATTTGATCTTTAAGCACCATAATACTTTGTCGTTGCTCAGGAGGTAATAATGCTATTTGTTGATCTGACAACTGCAACACTTGCATGATTAGGGCAGCCTAAAATATCAAACAAAAAAATATGTACAGAAGTTAAGATTAAACTAATAACACAGCTTAACAAAGCTTAAATTACCTTCTCTTGATCCTGTGCTGATATCTGTGACGGACTTGCATTCCTGATAACATTCCCCATTGGCGACATGTTGGCTAAATTGAGGCTTCTCCCTAATCCTGCCATCTGAAAGAGAAAGGCCAAAAGTTAATGCGTAAGAATCAAATATTAGATTTAATTTTAGTTAATATGAAATATATTATTAACAGAATAAAATATAGACGTAAAAACAGTGGTCATTTCTTGACAACTCATTTTTAATGCTACTGACCTAAAAGTAATGACTTTATTCAAGGTAGCTTTTTCTCTTTCTTATCTCACATGCTTTGCATGTAAATAATTGCGCAATTTAAAATAATAATCACAAATCGAACAGTTATCTGTTGACATCCATTACCACACCCTAACGGATTTTTTAAAAATATTACCTGAACTGGAATAAACGTTTGACCATTGCAGCTTTAAACTGCAAATTGCCAACTCTCCATCATAAATTTTAATATATCGCAATTAAATAAATTTATCAATTTGTTACATAATAAATAAATAATCATCAAATACAAATTAAAATTACACTAAATAAATAAATATACTGTAAATACAATTGTCTATATTTTTATCTGACATTAAATAAATCTCACTTGAGGTCTCAAATTAGGAACACTGATTGCAGCTCCCTGAGTGCTTGGCTGTAATCGTGGATCTCGAGGTTCAAACAAACTTGTATCGAAAGGTACAGAGCTTCTTTGATCATAACCAGATCGTCCTCCTTCAAACATTCCACGATCATTATCCCTAAAAAATTAATAAACATAAGAAATTTAAAAGATATCATAAAAAATCTACAATTTTTTTCTTCCTGCTTACCTAAATCTAGAATCATAATTTCCTCTGATGTCCGAATCTGCGCGAGGATCTCTAGACTCCCGCAATTCTCTTGGATCTCTTGGTGTATCTCGTGGATCCCTTCCACCTGCACCTGGTCCCATAACGCGCATATCTCTATCACCCAAATTACGCGGATCCATAGCACGGGGATCTCGCATGTCAAAGTCACGACCTAATTTAAAATAATAATCAGTAATTCTATTTATCAATCTATGTTAAATACTAACCATGCGGTGGCTCGTTAAATTGATTTCCCAATACGGGATTATTCGATCCTCTAACAGGATCTGCAGGACGATCTCCCAGCAAAGCAGGTCGCGAAGGGCGTAAGAGAGATGACGGTAGTGGTAATTGAGGAGCTGGACTATGACGAGAAATACCTAGAAACAGAAAGTAGCATTACATTTCAATTAAATATTATTAAAAATCAATTTACCTGATCCATAGTTATTATCTACAAAATTTCCACTTCCCGATACAGATGTAATATTGTTAGTAACAGCATTCTTGTATAAATTTGAAAATAATAATAATATTAGTCAATAATTAACTTAATTCAGTTTACAATTTTACAATCACTTACAGAAGAGTTTGCAGAATCAGTCAAATTTTGTAAAGCTTGCGCATTGTTCGCTCGATGTAACATACTCTGAAGTAAAATAAATAAAGAATAGAATGAAAATATAGTACATGAAATATTTTAAAAAACAAATCTACCATTGCAACTTGAGGATCAACAATTCTCATAACTACTTGCGCTTGCAATAATGCATATGCAAGTTGTGGATTTTGAAGTAACATCTTCCTTGCTTCGTTTGGATTATTTTGAATACAAAGCTGTAATAATAAACAAAACGTATTAAGTTTAAAAAATCTATAACTTGTACAAAATGTTGTAAAATAATGTTCAAAATACTAAAATAAATTTTAAAACGAAATTTTACTTTCATCTGTTTCATTAATTCAAACATTTGTTCTGGTGGTAAACTAGCAACAGCTTTTGATATAGCTTCTGGGGCTTTATCCGAATCTACTTCTCCCCCGTATGGACTCTAGATGAAAAACTTGCATTAAGTTTCATATACTATTTTATTTATATGTGATGAAACCAAACCTGAGTACTTACTTCTTGCGGCGGGCCACCCAAGGCCGCTTGCAAGTCTAAACAAAAATATAAATTTATTTTAAAAAAATAAATAAATGCGGTCTTAACTTAACAAATCTCACTTTTTAATTCTTCTTTATTTTTTTCACTTGCAGCATTGTCAACCCGAAGAGCACGTCCATTCAATTCGTAACCATTCAAATTGCGCATAGCGCTCAAAGCCGTATCTTGATCTTTGTATTCGCAGAACCCGTATCCTTTAGGTTTTCCAGTTTCACGATCGTAAACCAATCTGCATTAAAATGATAAAAATAATTATTTGGTTTATACTGTTCAAGAAATTTACCGAACCTGAAACTAATAACCGGTCCCACTTCTGAAAATATATCTTTCAATTGTTCTTCTGTAGCTTCGTATGGAATATTCCCAACTATAAGCAAATTTAGCAATATGTATAGAATGTTTACTACTTAATAATTCAGAATAATTTTTATTAATTATACTTTACCAAATACTGAACGAATAGAACGTTCCGCTGCCGAAAGCGTTCCTTGAACCGACATTATTGTTTTGTTACTTGTTTCAGTGCCGACAACGAGGACTATAGTTTTGTGACGATGATTACCATTGGCCGGTTCAAAAAGTTGTTGATGACGAGAGTTACGTCATTTAAAACAACAGACTATAGATGATCTCCGCGCAAATTGAGTGAATAGCTATTTAGAATCAACACCTACTTAAATTTTTTTTTTCTAATGCAGAAAAATACAAACACATTTTCTCTTTTTTTTAGTTTATAACGCAGCTTTG
>JAQFZN010000677.1:0-24789 GCA_034687075.1 Geophilus carpophagus
TTGTTATTTAAGGCGCTTTAACTAAATCTTAATTTGCAGAGAAAACAACAAAACTCTTAAGCTGGAAATTTAAGGGGTAAAAAATTTGCATTAATAATAACTTTTTAAATTAAAATAAAATTTTTACAAAATTTATTTACAATATGTAAAACCATATTTTGAACAGCTACAGAAATTTTCAGATTTTTAAATTTAAATTAAAAAAAAAATTTGTATTCACAACTTGAGGGAGTGACTCCAGTCACTTACGTCAGTCTTCTGAGGGTTAATCACAAGGTTTGGGTGTTGTAGAAAGGCAAGGAGACAGAGCATAATAAAGACTTAAACAAGCTTGAAACATGCTGCTGACAAGTCAGCATCACTCTGAAATCCTAATTGGACCAGTTGGTCTAACTAGGAACGTGCCCTACATGGAATGCAAGGTTTGGACTAGCTCAAGTGCCTTTAGGGACAGGACCTATTGGAGAAACCCGGCAGGCCTATGCTTTAGAGACAAGACTGCTTTTCCTTTGGCTCGATATCTGAGTTCCTAGGAGGGATGTCAGATGTTTGTATCCAAGAGAGCTGAAGCACAGCCCTTTCAGATCGAGGTCCAAAGCAAGACTTTAATTGGTTACGACCCCATAGTCTGGGACTTTTTTTCTCATCCCCAGCAACCCCTTGCTGACTGGTGGTCTAAAAGGAAGTCACAGCAGTATTATTTCATTAGTTTGTGCTACTGTTTATTTAAGCACATATGCATTATACTTACTTTTAAATTTTAACAAATTCTTTCGAAATTGCAAGAGAAAAATAAAATAACGGAAAGAATTAATACAAAAGAAACTACTGTATAACTCTGATGATGATCTTAGGAAAAAAATTGAAGAGGCCTTAAACCTTGAAGTTATAGGAGTCAACACATGTGAATTAAGCCAAAATCATTTGAAAAATAACATGTTAACACATGTATAAATTAAAATAATACAAAAGAAACTTTGGTATTGAAAAATAAATTTATAAAAGGAAAAGAATTGACTAATTCAGTATCTCAAATATTTTCTCCTCTTATCTTAATTTGGATGATGTTCACTACTTTCAATATTTGTCTAAGATTATCATTAATGTCAAAATCAGACAGCATACATGGATTGCTATATTCTATTCTTGAAATAACTCGGCTTTACATGTTTCATAAAAGTGCTGCTGATATTTACAAAAAGATAAACAGATAATTACTACATGTGTAGTAATTATGTATTTTAATCCAATTTATATCTACTGTATGTATTAGCCAAAGCTGTAAGAGAATATTTCGCCAGTTTATTGCTGTAGTTTTATTTGAAACTTAATGACTCTTAAGATGCTATAAATAATTCATGTTCTTGTTATCGCACAAACAAAATAAAATATGCCATTTTATTACTAAAATCAATTCAATTTTTATAGTAATTTCCATGACAACTCAATTAATGTCTATGTATTATATTAACAAACATCGTTACCATTACCATAGTTTCAATTTACTAACAGCAGTCTTATTATATCACAGCAAGCAAAATGAATTCTACAGTAGCTTTCTCTCCAAACTACATCGCTAAAACTAACCAATTATTCAGATATCTTTTCTTACCTTTTGGAATAGACATTGATAATTCATCAGGAAAGAAAAAGTATTATACATACGTACGATTCTTTTTAAATATCACTTTTCAAGCATTCTTGATCATTCATGAATTATTAACCATTGCTTTTAATTTTTTAAATAATCCTAATCCAAACTTCCAATTAATTCTTATTCAATTATTTTACTTGGTATTGCCGTTAGTTTCAATTACCACTTGCATTTTATTTCATCAAAGAAGAAAGAAAGTTTCAATTCTGTTGAATAATTTCACTGCTATGGCTTTACTTAATCAATTTTCACGAAGTCAGTGGTACTACTTAATCGTTAAATTAAGTGTAATAACAACACTTCACATTGCTATATTAATATTCAATATTATGTTTTTTATGATACATGCACTTAGGTCAGAATATATATGTATTCATTATACAATTATACCAGAAAATGTGTGCAAAAATTCACAAATGCACACATTAATTAAAGCATACCTTTCAGCAACCGAAGTCATGCAAAATATAACACAACGTTATTTTATAACTTTGTGTTTCTGTTTATTTCAACACATATGCATCATACTTGCTTTTAATTTCCAACAAATCTTATCAAAATTGGAAGACAAAAATAAAATTACAGAAAGAATCAATTCAGAAGAAACTTTAATATTAAAGAAAAGATTTTTAAAAGGAAAAGAATTGACTAATTCAGTATCCCAAATATTTTCTCCATTAATTTTATTATGGTTGATGTTCTGTATTTGGACTACTTGTTTCTGCTTACGAATATCAACAACTTATGAATTATTAAAACTTACTCTGGAAATAATGAGACTTTACATGTTGTACAAAAATGCTGCTGATATTTACAAAAAGGTAAGTTTGATAAATTAAAACAGGGTCTTGTATACACTAATCCATAAATTATTAGACCAAAGCTGTAAGAGAATATTTCGCGAGTTTAATGCCAACAAGAGACAATGAGGTAAGAGGAAAAGAAACAAATTCAAATTTTACAAATCACTATTTATGTAAAAACAACAATGGCAATTACTTTTCAGTTTCTTTACAACCATTTACATTCTTTTTTGAATACAACTGATGTTGGTATTAGTGTTTCAGGTTTATTTCTAATCGATTCCAGTACTATAATTAGTGTGAGTTAATTATTATTAGAAACAATAGATATATACTGCAACTAACAAATATTTCTTAAACTTTTATAGATAATTGCTACAATTGTAACGTACGCAGTAGTTTTATTTCAAACTAAATAACTAACATTTAACTGTATTTAATACAAAAATATTGTATATCCTCTTGCCTAAAATGTAATCTCCGTTCAATTGCCATATGATTAACTAATTGCTGAATGTTGTGCCTAGCAGTTACAGTCTGAATATGTTTTAATATTGTGTACTATCACAGAATTTAAATTTACTTTACCAGGTATCATACATTTTTCAAAAACACAGGGATTTGTAATCATTTACCGTACATCCACAATCATTTTTTGTGTTACTATCATGATATCATTGTAAGTACGTACTTATGTTGCCGTTTATTATAATTATTAATAATAATAAATATACATACAATTTTGTGATTTTGATTGAATTATATCTTCACAGAGAGTGTAACAGCATTAATCATGTTCTAATTCACAGTAGTTCTAATTAACGTAGCTGTGTCTAATAGAATTGTAACATTTGCTTCCTCACCTTTATTTATTTTCATCATTCTTTGTGGATTTTATGTAGTAAATTTGTTGCTCTTGATTTACATACAACAGTTTAGTACAGTTAAAATGTGTAACTCAAGTGTCTTATCAGATTTTCAATAAATGATTATCAACCTGTGGGGCGCGAAATAAATTGGAAAAAAATTTATTGCAACGTTTAAAAAAAAATTACAGATATATCATCGTTTACACAAAAGTTGGGTAACCAGAAATAATGTTTTAAGATTTTTCAGTTGAAATTTAACTTTACAATTTAAACCAATAGATGGCAGCACACAGAGTTTTAAAAAGTGTTTTTGTGTTTGTGATCAATGGATCAGATTATTCAAGCCACGAAGTTATAAATGGAGATGGAAATTTGTAAAACGATGTATCTCGGTGATGTAGCCAAGTGGGAGGTTATCGAGCTACAACCTCCCCATTCCCAAGCAGTGCAAGCACAGTCTCAAACCTTAATTCAAGCAGCTGTGTTTCCATGTTACTCAACTCCAGATCATCCTAAGATTATTCAATGTTCTGGACATTATGTGCACTACATTTTACGCTTGCATTGATATATTTGAAAATTAATTATTAATTCTACACAAAAAATAGTTGCAACTTAAAAATAAAATTAATAAAATTACACTGATGTTTACAACTTGACCCAAAAGATGGCAGCATAAGCAACACATTTTTTAATATTTTCCACCCAAAATAAATCAATTCTTTAAATTTAATGAAAAACTTTTTAACCTGCAATTTTATGCTATTTATTTTTACAAACTAATATAAAATCAATAAATATTACTTTTTAATATTATTTTAATAAATTAATAAATAATTTATAACTTTCATAAAATGTATCTCATTCTGCAAACACAAGTTCTCCTAAAAAGTATTTGATTAAACAAATACATTCTAATATTATGCTAATACACCAAATGGAACCTTGAATCCCTGCACATTAAAATGGAGCAGTCGCAGCGCCAATTGAAGATTGGTGGTAGTTTTCAGTTACACGTGCGGCTGGCTGCTAGTGGAAAGGCGTGTCGGTTTTCGCGAGAAGAAGTCATGCGTCGTCGCCGCTGCTTCTAACCTTTGTGATTATGGACCTTGTTTCGATGGGTATTAGCAATCAAGGATGAGACTTAGGTCATTATTTTCCACCCACCTCTTCTTTCTGCTTTCATTGCGTGAGTAACATTTTTTTCTTTTTTTTGTTTGATTGATTGATTAGATAAATTGGGGTTGTGATGAAAGAGAGTGTGTGTTGCATGTGATGACGTTGAAAATAGTGATTTCAATTCAAGAATAAATTAATATTCCTTTTCATAAAATATTGCAATAATTAAAAAAAGTAAAAATATATTTATTTTTAATGTGTAAATAAATAAACAAATCAAATTTGCATATTTTTTTACACAATCAAAGAAAATTTCACTTAACATTCACTTTAATTTGAATTTCCCTGTAAAATGTTAGTTGAAATTCAATAATTGAATGTCACTTAAACCCTTTGACACAGCAAGAAAGGGAAAAAAAAGGTTTGTGTGGGTTTTGTAATCAATTCCCCCCTTGCAACACGTAGTGGATGTGCCTGTTGTCATAGTAGCAAACCCTCCCCCTTTCTAGAGACCCCGAATGCGATGCTTCAATCAAACTCCTCTTATTGTAACATGGGGGGAAGGAGGGGGGGGCGAGGAAAATATTATTGGTAAGGTCCATTAACGAAATGAAAAGGAAATTTCAATTTCACCTTGATTTTTTTTTCCTTCTTCAACACCGACCAAAACCAACTCTGATGTGAGCACTGGTTTGTCAGGTGTTTGTTCTGTGCAATCATGTACAGAGAGACAAAAGTGTAGATCTATAGAAAGAGGTGAGCTTCACGCTATGCGCATGTGCAATTTTTAGAGGCATTCAAATCGCTTGAATAAGCTTAGTGAAAAACAAATGGAAATATCGACGAGTTTTACAGCCACTCTGGAGCCCTTTGCGGCAGGTGTTAAAAGTCATGGATGAGAAGATGCGGCATGTCCTCTGTGGGAACAGTTTACTTGATCGTATTTAGATGCTAAGTAAAGCTCCAATGGATTTGGTGTTAATTAAAAGCAAATTTGTCATTTCTTTCTTCTCTGAAGTTGTAACCAAGTATGCAGTAGAATAATGAGTAATTGGGTTTCAGGGGTTCTCATGTTTATTATTTTTGAAACAGAAGAGGGATGTTGTAGTTGTGGATTGTTAAGATATTACTGGTTTTGTCATCAAAGAGATGTAAAACCATAGTTTTGTAATTACAGCAATGAATCAAATTGATTTCTGGATTAATGTCTCAAATTTACTTTAAATTGAAACCAAGAAGAAGAGGAAGAAAAGAAAGCCTACTTATATAATAATGGATAATTATGTTTGTTGGGGTAGTCATGTTTATTGTTTTTGAAATAGAAGAGGGGTTGTAGAGAGACGTTTGCAGTTGAGCATTATTAAGATGCTACTAATTTTGTGATGTAAAAGAGATAAAACCATTGTTTTGAATGCACAGCAATGAATCAAAAGAGATTCCTGAATTAATATCTCAAATTTAGTTGAAATTAAAAGCAAATTTATTATTCTATAAGAAGAAGAACAACAGAAAGAACAATGAAACAAATGAAAGAACTTCGAAGAAGAGAAAGAAAATAAAGCCTACTTCTAGAATAATGGATAATTGGGTTTGTTGGGGTAGTCATGTTTATTGTTTTTGAAATAGAAGAGGGGTTGTAGATGGGTGTTTACAGTTAAGTATTATTAAGATGTTACTAATTTTGTGGCATAAGAGGGAAAAGCTACTCTTGTGTACTGTATAGTAATGAATCGAATGGATGTTGTTGGTGTAATAATGATGATAGTGTTACTCAGGAAACAGCAATAAAGATTTTAATGGCATTTGAAATGTTTGTTTACTCAAGAGGCATTCGGCTTATTTCATGCTAATTCTCTAATCTGTTTGAGAAAATTGTAAATTTTATTACTTAAAATTAGTTATTAATGTAAATATTAATATTTGAAATGTGTTTTATACACATAATCTTATTTTATAAGTATTAAGTTTGATCAGATTATGTATTTACAAAACTTCATTAAAACACCAGCGATATCTAGAAGGCAATTACAAATTATTATATTTAAAAAGTAAATATGAAGCAACTGTTTACATTATGATATGTACATTAATGAGTGTTAATTAAACCGGAAATTATACAGAAACAGCACTGCAGGGCATTTGAATGCATGGAAATTAAGAATTTACAAAAGGATTAATTGTCTCTTGTTTGTGATATGGTCACTGTGATGGAACAATATGAAATAACGTGAAATCCTGTCCACTAAATCATAGATAGGATCAGGAAACAGAAGCCGGTTCTATTTCCTGGTTATTTATTTATCTGTGATTATAGTAATCAAGAGAAATAAGAGGGAATGTTTCATGCATCATTTCACTTTGATGAATTTAGTAATCGCATTTCTCGAACGTTAAACCTATTTAGGTCTGAATTGAGTGGCTTGTGGTTAATTTATACTTTTGGATATGACTATTTCCCCTGTTTCTATGATAAATGGGTGAATTATAAGCAACATGAGTTGTCGTGTTTTATTATTTCCAAATGTTTATCTGCGCTTTTCAACGTAACAATATATTCTACTTCTCATATTTCTCACTTTTAACTGTAGGAAGAAAATTAAACGTGTATTGATTAATTTTCCTTTCCTCTTTTTTTCGCTTTTTGAAGTCAAAGTTCAGATATTGCGTTTGCTAATTAGGATGACATAAAAATGAATCACATAAAATCCCAAAAGGGCGGGGAAATTAAGTTTTGAGAAAGGTTAATACCACTAAAGGTAATTTACTAAAACCAATTTTGCGAAATTTGATCAAGTGTAACTTAAAGCTTTTACATTTTTTTATTCATTTTAAAGAATTCTGTAAGCATTTTCGATACCTGTAGGGGGTACATTTTACATCCAGCTCTTACTTTAGGGATTATATTGCATTAATTTAAGGATTTCATAACTTTTCTAACAGGAAAATCAACAAATTAATTTGCTTTACTGTAACGTTGAGATGTGAGAAATTAAATCCAAGATGGACTCGTCGATTAGACATGAATAAGCATTTTTAATCACAACTATCCACTATTTCCTACAAACTTATCTGCCACTCCAAACCCTTTAAATTGCAAGTTGCCAAGTATAAAAAAAGAAAAAAATTGAGATGTTAATTTTGGTTTCAAGTAGGAGTCGTGACCGCACTTTGTCAATGACATTTTACAGTGCGTAGGACGTGAAAAATGTGGCTGACATGTATCTCATGTCTCATTCTTTCATCGTCGAATATCTAACTGTAACTCGGTTATGAACGGCGCTTCTGTTTTTCGTATATTTTTTCCCGACTATTTTTGAATCATTAATCTATGTCAACTGTCAACTCAATAAGATTTCAGTTTCCCGTTATGTAAAACTAGCTTCAACTCTTTCCGCTTCCGACTGCTCTTACACGAAGGTATAATACTAAGAAATACTCATGATGACAAATCGATGTGTTGCGACATAGAAAATGCATTAAAAAAATAAATTCTTCAAGATATTTATCCCAAACATGTGCAAAGAATGAAAATATTGAAATGAATTGAATCTTTTCCCAATATTTTTCTGTGGAGGATATATGGAAATGAAACCTGCATTAACCGAGGGGTCAAGTGTCTAAAAATAGGAAAAAAGTGTTGTTAATAAATGCTTCCTTGTTAATAAGAAAGTAATCTTCATTTAAGTGCTGTCAAATGTTTTATCTCGGACACTTGGCTATTGGGGATTGATATCCGTTTTAATCTCATATTAAAAGGTCAGAAGATAACCAAGAACATAAATCTCTGAAATTGTGCTTAGGGGAGTTTTAAAAACAAGTGTTGAATTGGATATTGGTTTAGAAATTTGTATAAAATTTTTCTATATAATGTTAAGTGATAATTAAAATGTGTTAGCATTTTGCTTGCTTTGTTGTGCCTTGGGTGGGTTCGTGCACTTTTGTTGTTTCTGTGTACATTCCTATGATGTTAATTGTGTATTGTGAGCTAAAATGATGATAAGCTAGTTTTAGGTTTAAGTTTTCTTTTGTATATATTTTCTTTGTTCTCGGTAATAAAATTAAGTTAATGAAGTAATTAATAATAAATTAATTAATTAATAGTTTGGTCTTAGCTTTTAAGGTTATTTTAATGTTTTAAGTATATTTTAATATTTTTGTGTACATTTTGTTATATTTAGTGAGATTATTTAAATTTTATAACGATTACTTGCATAAAATTTAAGATCTTTAATATTGTAAGGATGAATTAGCAATTAAAATAATTATTCAGCTTAAATAATCCTTAATTAAAGCAAAAAATATTAAAAACAAATTTAAAAAACATTAAATAAAAAAAACATCAACAAATTATCAAAAACTCTAAAACTTTGTAAAAGTAAAGAAAAAAAAACTGAAATTGCAACGATTTTTATTTCCCTTTTCCCAAACCAAAAAAAAAATAATTGCAAAGAAACAAAAAATCGAAAGAAAAAAAACAAAATCCAAACTTTTTATTTATTTCTTATTAATTTTTTCATTTATCATAAAAAAAGAACTGTATAAACATGCATCGTTACGTTTTCAAGATCCCTTGCAGTTAAATTTTTTCCCAAGTTTGACAATTTAAAGCTTTGATAGCTTCAAATGATACATGGTCATAGTCTAAATTCACCACATTCGTCGAGGGAAGGATTCGAGTAAACCAAGCTTAAAATCGAATGGGGCAGGCAAAGTATCAAATATAGCGTAATACGAGTGCTGGTTGCACCGATCGTGTGCATTCGAGTGTTTTGTTTGCTTGTCCTCGTGAATAATTCAAGGCCATGGGCTTTGTGGTGGCGCCCACCAAATCTTTTAGTTTCGATTCTCTTGAACAGTTATTCAAAAACGATGATCGTTTAATGTCAAGAAGCGAAACCAAATCGTTTTTTTCCTCTCAACTTTTCGTCTTTGTTTAATGCGATTTGAAAAATCTCTCGACATTTGTGGTTGACACTTCTTTTTCATTCAATTTCTTTTTTCATTTCTTCTAATTTAAGATGTTCTTTGTCTATTGTCTGTGTGTTAAATTTAGTTCGAGTCAATAGAATTGGTCTTTTATTCCTTCTGTCTTTTTTTCTTTTCTGAGTTAGAGGGTGTGCAAGATGGGGGCCCCAGAACCGGAACAGACGAGCATGGACACAACAGCTGTTAGGGTAGGATAGGTATTCTTATCGATGTGTGGGGTTAGAGGAAATCGGGTGGAAAAGACACTTGGAAGAATAGTATAAACAGTGCTGGTTGACTGGCGATTTGCCACGATATCAGAAAAGGAAGCTTGATTGACGAGAGATAGGACGATTATAGAACTCGTATTTCGAGTTTTTCCTCCCTTCGATTATTTTTTTAATGGAAATTTTGGAATTTTGAATTTATTTTTCTTTTCGGATTTGTGTCGAAAATAAATTAGAATTTTTTTAGTGTTTTTTTTTCGGTATAAAATATAAATAAAACATAATTTCTTGTTTTGCAAACAGTATTTCTTAATTAATCAACATTTTGAAAGGAGTTTTAATATTTTTGTATTTCTAAAATCACTAGCAAAGGAATGTAATAGAAAATAAAGTAATTAATTTTTAAATTTTTAACATTTTATTTGCATATTTCTTGAGGTAAAATATATAAATAAATCATAGATTCTTACCTAAAGACTTTTTAGGAAAGGATATAATAATATATTGATTAGTTATCTTGAAAAGTGCAGATTTGAAATCTCAAACTTTATAATTGAATTTATTTATTGATAAATGAATCCTCTGCATGAATGTTTAATGTACAGATAGCTGCATCAAAAGGCTTATCTACATAATACAATGTACTGAAAGGTTGTGTAGAATCCAGAACAGGTATACAAAGATATCTTTACACAATGTTGTAGATAAACCAATTTTTTTGACCTTTAAGAACATTTTTTTAAATAAATAAAAGTGTGACAAAGAAATTTCCCAACTTAAAAAAACATCTCTTGATGTCATCTAATTTGAATTCCAAAAATAAAGAGTGACGTCGCTGAGTTTTTTTTAACCAAAACAATAGTCTATTCTTTTATTTTCTACTGAACACATTAAAATGGTGTAAGTCACTAGTTTTATCTTGAATTCTTTTCTCAGATTTTTTTATTTGGTGACTTATCACTGCAGCAGATTGAAGTGGTGTATTGACTCACTTTGAAAAAGAGAAATGTAAGGGAATTACTGAAATAAATACTGGGTAATGGTCCCATTGCACCACTTTTTTTTGCTTAACATTTCTCTTTTTTTGGGTGTGACTTATTTTAGCATTTAACAAAAGATAGTTGTGTAGAGTTAAAGCAAATAAAGGAATCATAAATTAGAGAATTTGATAAAGAAAAGCACTCATTATCTAAGTACTGATCCAAAAATAAAGAAACAATAATTCCTATTGTAGAAATTTCAAACAAATTACAAAGCAAAACTTGTTTTTACTTGATTACTTTTTAAATAATAAATATTCTTTTACTTTGACTGTTTGAATCTCTTAAATTTTTTACAACTTTTATCATCAGCTCTCAATCTGACATGGTTTAGGTTTTAGCTTATGATTCAAGTAATGCTCTGTAGCAACAGCTTCCTATTGGCAAACTATATGCCCATCAGAACTTTATGTCCACCAAGGGTCCTTTAAGATGCTATGTGCAAACCAAGGCCTGGCCTATTGACTTTACTCACCTCCAATGCTTTCACATTCTATTCCTCTATAGTATACCCTGCTCACTTTTTCTCCTAAAATTCCACTATTTCCTACCAATAGTTAAACCAATAATCTTGGGGCCAAAAGGTGTAATCTCTTAGATTATGGACTACCAATAAGGTAGCTTGCAGTGGCAAACTGAATGAAAAAATATTGCTTATATACAGCTTTTTATTACAGTCATTTGAATCTGCAATGAAAATTTAGTTGCAAAAACTTAAACGAATTTATCTCTTGTTTAAATGAAAGGATAAATTAGGCAAACTAAAATTTAAAACTGCATTTTATTCACACAAACTTTGTGTAAACTGATTGGCTGGCTACTTTGCTTGGTAATTATGCCAAATAATACAAAATTAGTGATCGGGTGATCATCTTAACCAATCACTTAGCTGTATTGTCAGTAAAGGCTGCTTAGCAACAGTGTTGTGTGTAATGGCGACTTAGCAACCATGCTAGAAATGGCTTCTTAGCAACCATGATAAAAATTGCATTTTATCAACTTGTTTGTTGTATTTTACATTCGTAATGTTTTCTGATTTACTTTTTCAGATAATTAAGCTCTAGAAATAAGTATTTTATTAAATTAAACCTTTAAACACAGTAATATTTTGATATTTTGCTATAATATTATCTATCATAAAAAAAATCTTCCAACTACATTTAAATTATAATATAAAAAATTCTAATGTATAAAAATTAGAGCTCTCTGTAATAAATAAATAGAAATTATTAGAAATACTTTTTCTGAGGATTAAAAACATTAAAATTCCTGTAGCCAATTAGAGTTTACACTAAGTTTATGTGAACCAAGATGTGAACAGAGTATAGTTTTAAGAAAAAATATTTAATTTATATTTCCTTTAATTATGATATCAGATAACAAACTACTTGTGGTTAAAATTAACAAAGATGTTTCGGCTAGCAGAGTTCATGGTTAAATTGAGGTTTTCTCTGGGTCCTTGAAGTGATGGTTTTGATGTTGAAGCAAATATTCCTCAAGAAATTTTATATGAATGTTTTTATTTTCATTAGTTTTAAAATTTCCTAAATAAAAAAACTTTTTTATTTCTTTCCACAACATTTTAGCTCAAGTAATTTCATAGTTTAGTGCACCTAAAGACTAGATCCAATATAATACTCATGCCCTAAAGATCTAAAGCAAGAAACATTGCTCATTTCATGGATATATCTTGTTATCTTGCTTCACCAACTCGAGCTACTACCATTATCAGTTCTAGGGGATTCTAAACAATGTTTTCTGATGCAAATTTCATAGCCAATTTATTATTTCAACTATTTAAAATTGTGTAAATATACCAACTCTACCTTTCTAACTATTCAGCATTTCTAGATTTGGCAAATCAGGTTTGATGTACTGCTATTTTTAGGTACAGAATGGCCTTAATAACTCAATTGAATGCCCATTCTACAGCGACAATTTTGATGATGAGACCAGCAAGTGTTTCCAGATGACATTGACATCAATGACAGCTCTATGTAATAACTTTGTTTAATGGGACTTCACTGACAAAAGCATTGTTTGAGTACAAAATTCGGGCTATTATATTATAGGAGTGTTCTATATAAAGCAAAATGAATTGAAAATAAAAAGTAAGCTTGAAACAAGCAGAAAATGCAATTCATTGGACTAGATTTGGTTGGTTAATAGGATTAGTGCACTCTCCAGGGGCTACAAAGGCTACATTTGATGATAGTGAGAACAGCACATTATTCCAAACCGAACAAAAATACTTAATTCTTTGAAACAAGACTTGTTTTAATATTATGTAAATTATTTTAAGTGACGAAGCTTTCTCAGAGAAAGGTTAAAAATAAATTCGATATTTTTCATCTTTTTAAAACAGTTAGATGATATTTATTTATTATTATCATGAGAAAAATAAATGTAAAAACCTCTTTAGTCTAAACACAATGTTTTCAATTGTTATTTGCCATAATTTGCCAGAAATTTACTTGATAAATTTTATTAGTTATTACTTTTTTCGTAATTATCGCTACTAACAATCATGTTAGAAGCAGATTTTAGAAAAGCTTCATTTTATTTCTACCAGAAATAGAGCCAAGATGGGTAGATAATATAGAAAAGCCTGACAATTTTACCATTCTTCTCCAGACATTGAAAATGGATTTCAATTAACAGGATAAATGTTGATGATGAGTTTTCTCCCCTCTTCGACTTCATTAGCCGTCTCTTGGTTTTACTTTATCGATAATTTTCCCCTCGTTTGATGGTAAAATCGATTGTGTCCATCAAGAGAAAACAAATTGACCTTTCTTTTTCTACAAACACTTCTTTTTATATATATATTTTTCTGCACCAACAATGTTGTAAATTAAATGCAGTTCGTGTGAAAGTTGTAGTTATTTTAGGGCAGTTGTCGTGCCACGATTACAAATCACACTAGCTGCAACCCTTGTCACATTCATCTCCTCATTTTTTTTTTATTTCTCTTATTTTATTTCCTCAACATCCCGCTAGACTTGTTGTTGTTGGCTACGACTACAATTCACAATGCGGTCCTCTGCCACCTGGGGCTCGAGGCAAGCACTGTGGAGACATTTGTCGAGTTGCAGGAAGAGACACAAGTCATTTATCTTGTGCTGTAACCTTATCATCAAGGCACATTTCTTTATATAAAATAAATGAGGGCTGCATTTTTGCTGACACCTTTTTAATTAATGGGTAGTGATGCTCTTGTTTAATTAATAGCTCATCTTTTGCCCCTGTGTTGCTACATTTGATGCTCGATATATTCAAGAGCTAAAAGCTTACTTGCAGCTGTAATTAGAGAAAATTTCTGGTTAGTGTCTGCAAATGTTTCAGAAAATTGCCAATTTGTGAATAGTAATAGGATAGTAATGTGAAAGTTGGCCCTTTTCAACAGCTAACTGTGCAAAATTAGTGAACTTATTTGCATCTCCGTTTAGTTTAATTGTGTTTTTTTAAGTGTTTTGCTGCTTTTGTAGGTTGCTTTTTCTTTCTGAGTTTTATAAACTTGCTTATCGATGCTTTAATGGTGTTAATTGTTTATTTTAGAAAAGGAAAATGGCCAACTCTTTCTGCAATTACTAACTTTGTTTAATTTGATTAGAATTTAAGCTTTTTATTTTCGGATGTTTTATAAATAATTATATAATCGCCTGACGACGAGGCTTCAGTTGAGGCTTAGTTTGCAAGCTGCACAGAAACTAAAGAAACTAACACGAGTATTTACTTCAAGATCATTAGCTGAACCCAGGTTTCATGTCCTTCACTCTGTTCTCCCTAAAGTCAGACAACTGAGTTGTACAACTCTTAGATGGAGCTTGAGCTTGAGCTGTAACTTGGTTTCTGTGGATAGGACACTAGGAAGCGAGAAAACTGCTAACTAATTCCCAGGATGTTGAAGTTTTGTCTCTTGAGACCTTTGTTGGGACCTCGGTATAAATACAAATTGCTTGGGAGTGAGAATACCTCTAATACACGTCAGAAGTTGAACTCTGATTGCGGTTAATATGGTCATGAACAGCTATGAATGTTTATTTGATTACTAGCTATATTTCCAAGCTAAATCGACTTTGTTTTAACCAAATTAACCCTGATTTAAAGTGTCAAAATGTGCCCGATCATGTGTCAGTTTCTCGTTCGTTCTGAAATTTCGTTTTAAATTCGTTCTAATTTTCAATAAAATGAAGAAATAAAACATAAATTACTACTTGTTAGTTATCAACTACAGTAGTTGAATTATATTTGTTTGATGTTGGCTTATTATTTGTTACCAGGATGATAAACAGGAACGAAAACCGGTTTTCGTTCCTGAGAATGTAATAGCTACTGAATCATCGTTCATTTCTAACGTTATCTTCAGAAAATCAGTCACAATTTTTAAGTAGAATTTTTTTAACGTTTTCTTCTATCTTTACTTTTTTCTATCTTCTACTTCTTCAATTATTTAATACCTCAAATACCATTAACAAATTATCTTTTGGAATGTAGAGAATAACAAATTCACTTGAATTCTTCGACTAAAAAAAGAAACACTTTAAAATGGTTTTCCTTTAGCAATCAGGAAAACCACTTTAAAGTTTCTTATTTCTAAATAATAGAAAAATAGAGATTGAACAGAAAAAAATTAAAAGTGACAGTTACACCTAACTATCTCATTAAAAGAGAAAGGGCGCAAATGTGACGATTAGATTACCAGTCTGATTAGTTTTTAATGACCTGTTTAAAAGGCTTTATTTGAAAGCTTGGTTGGAGTTTCGATTTCCAACCTTACATGCTGGAAGGCAATCAATACTTGCATTTCAAAACATCACTTTTCTACAGCAAGATGTGCATCAACTGTAAATTTAGTCAATGTCTTTTTTCAATAAAAAAATGCGTTTTAATATTGCTCTTAGAAGTGGAGTTACTATTAAAATCACAAACTTGAAAAAGAAAAAAGTCAGACAATTTTTTAATTAAAAACACGAACACATAATAAAAAAATTAAAAAAAATTCTTCGTGTAAACAATTTCAATAGGATGTTGCTTTTCTTAATTAAAATCCAAGTTTACTTTACCGAGTTTATTTACATTGTGAAATGAAAGTTTTGATTTTATTTTTCTATTCTTATTTAAAATTATTAATTAATTTTTAAAATGTACAAATATCAAAAACTAAAAATAATGAAATATTTTTAAAACATTAAACCAAAGTTTTTTAAAATTTTCTCTAAATTATTAAAATAGTCATTTACAATTGATTTTTCAGTAATTCATATCACTATTTGTTACATATTTTTATTAGGTCACTGAAATGTGAAATTAAATTACAAATGGCGCTTTCAAGAATGTTTGGCACTAACTTGAGCACCATAATGCAATAAATTAAAGACATTTTAAACACTAACTCAATAACAGATAATCTGCATCGAATCCTGAAATTTATTGCAACCACACTTTTAAAGGACGCAAATCAAATTTGACAGCATGGCCGCCGTGAACCAGCTGCACCAAACTCTCCTTTCTCCAACAATTGCTAATCATCACCTCCTTTAATTACTGCTAATTCTAATTAGAGAAAATAACATCCTCTCCCATGTTTAGCTAGGTACATCACATCCTTAGAAAAATGTCGCTAAAGAAACACTTGAGTTTGCAAACAACCGTAATAAAATCCATAAATGGTTGAAAATCCTTAAAACGAGCAAATTCTGGGCATACTCAGAGTATGGATTTACATTTTGCAGTGTGCTGAGTATCACGCGTATTGTGGCATTTGCTGTTTTGGTCCATTTGTCGTCGAAGTAATTTTCCCTGCCCCCCCTTCAACTGGAATTGCAAGTGACACTCCAATGTTACGATCCTCCCAAATACGTTAATGCTTAATAAACCTATCCCTTGTGTGCCCGACCGGGCAGTGGAAATTGAACTCGCCGAAAAGGTTTCCACGTGCAGAATGCAATTGTGCCACAGCGTCTGCTCAGCGTTCTCCAAATGGCCCACACTTCAAACAAGCTGATGGCCACAAAACAGCTTGGATTCACCATCTTCCCATTACAAATCTCCCCACCTTTCCAACCCCACCCCTTAGTCATCATAAAAATAATAATTCATTTTTATTACACGTGTTGATGGTTCAAGGTATTAATGTCGCAAAATGTGTGGGTGAAATGTTAAGCGAAGTCGAATAATACTTTAATCCGTCAGATTATTGTTCCATCTGGAACATTAAAAAGTAGAAAGTTTGAAAGATGTAAAAGTTTTCTGATAAAAGAATCCATTATTTAATGTTTTATTGATGTTAGTGGTTGTGCTAACATTTGGATAGCTTGCACTGAATTATGGGTTGGGCTCGGTTGATTTATGAAGTGAATACGGGCAGCAAGATGTTACACTTTTAAAATAAAGATTTGATGAGGAATAAAAAACTAGCAAATTGTTTCAATATAACTACATTCCCAAACTCTCGTTTTAGGTTTAAAAACGTACTGTTATTTACCAAATGTATACCAACTATATAGTATCTCCGCAGCATGCAAATACACTCGAATATTTACGCATTAGAACAAATTTTCTATTCCAATAGAATGAAAATTTGATCAAGTAAAACCCTCACTGCCTCCAAGGCTCAGTCACGCATTATCAAATAGTCCCACGTGTATTACACCAGCCAATCTGCATGTGGTATAAAATTTACTGCCGTGTTTATCGAAACTAACAAAACAAGCCAAGCGAAATGAATCTTTTCATGTTCATAAACATGTCATAAATTAGCATTGAAAACAACTCTAGCTATCGATTTTCAATTCGCAAAAACAAAGTGATTAACTTTTAATGCCCGTAACCGTAATTGAATTAAAAATAATTAAACATTATTAGTGCAATTAAGTAAAGTTGCTCTCTGTGCCTAGTAAACTATACGGGTAGTTGAGTTGAAATGTGGCTCTTCAACTTGACTTAACTCAGAGTAGCTTATTTACAATTGATTTCCAGTGGCTTGGGTCGTTACATATACTTGTTTAGGGCCTATTAGCTCACTGAAATGTGAAATTAAATTTGGAAATCACAAGGGGGACGAAATAGCGCTGTTAAGATGGCGGAAGTCGTTGAGCTGTTGAGCACCGGTTCATATATTGGACAGTAGTTACTATTTACTAACAGAATAAAGTGCAACAAAAATAAGAATGGGAGCATGTTTTTTGTGATGTAATACATAATGATAAATGAAAATTTAATTTCCTGACTAAAATTCTGTGTCTGCTTTCATTTTTTCTTTGTTTCTCACATTTCCTCTTCAACAAATTGCGACAAAACTCAATTTCTGCACATCTGCAGACCACACCTTTGAATGGAGTCTTATCTGCTTTACTTCTTTAATACTAGCACAGAAAAATAAGAGTGCACACACAGTTTCTCATTTTCTTTCTTTCTTATGGAAGTGATATTAAATTTCTGCTGGAAAAGATTAAATGTAAGCAGCAACAAAATAGAGATGATTCTACCAGTTCATGAACACTAATTGAAGAATGGTAATTGGGGAAATTAGAAAGGCCACTGGGATCAATTTAATATTTTTAAACTCTTCTGGATATTTTTTTCCAGAGGAAAAGAACAGAAAAATAGAATTGCAGTACAAAGAGAATTTATTAATAAAATAATTTACCTGACATTAGCAAAAAGTTACCTTTAAATCAAGAGAAATGACCTTAGTCGAATTGAGATTGCATATTCATTTAAAATTATCAACTTATCTTCAAAGTTGCAATGGAAATGATACATTATTCATCAATGTAAACAAACATCTCAAACAGATTAGTTTGAAGAAATGTTAATCGAGATATGTCAACATAATTAAAGAAATAATCTCAAAGCTTCACTACAGTTTAAACAAATATTCATTTAACTAGAACTAATTATAATCAATAATTCATCAACATATTAAAATTTCAAATTTTTTATTCATCATACGAATCTTGATTACAAGTATAGCTTTAGATTTATTTTTTTCTTTCCCAGATGTTTGTTTTATTGATTTTCTCACAGCTGAATGTTTTAATCGTGCAAACTATGAATTAAATCTTATGTTGCGAATTGTTAATTTGATTTAACTTTGTAATTGTTTTCAAATGAGATTTTATACACACAATCTCTGCTATTCATGTGCCTCATTGCATCATTGGCTCTGGTCGTGCATGACTTTATTTTATTAAACTTGAGTCATAATTTGAATTTGAAACCTTGTGCTTTTAAGTTAATTTTCCAAGACCAATTTGTGTGAAAGTTTTGGCATGGTTTTAAGAGGAAAAAATTCAATTGTCGGATTTTCAAGTATAATTTAATAATGTCTATATAAATTTATTACAAGAGATGAAACTTGACACTTTCTCATTTTTCAAATAAATTTTACGCTTTTATTTTGCTGGCCACTCAAATTTTAACAAGATTAAATGTCTGATGTTAAATTTATTATTGTTATAGAATATTTATTTAATAAAGTTGTGCAATCAAGTGTTTCCTTTAACATTGCCAATAGCTACTGGAGATTTTCCTCTTTGACTAAAATTTGTAATATTCTCAGGTCAGTTGGATATGGCTAAGGTTAACACACAAATGTTGATATTGTCAAACCAATTCTGACGCATCATTACAGTATATTTCAAGGGGTTAATCTTTAAGAATGTCATTGTGTTTTGAGGTTAGTTTTGCACTTGAGAAATGAAACTCAGTTTGATACTGGTAATCAGAAAAAAAACTGCCATTAGTGCTCAATTACCTACCTCATTTCATCCAATCAAATCCAAGTGCCCAGATGGCCAGACTCTTCTGAAAGTTTATTAAAGAGGAAAATGCAGTTTGTTTAAATGTGAAATTTAATTAATAAGTAAACTAAATAGTTGTTTAAGTCATGGTACTTTTTAGAAACTCAGTAAATAGAGAGATTAAGTGCAGTAAATGCTGGATTGCTGAATTACAAACAATTAATTGTAGTCAATAAAATGTTATTAGGAAAGAACAGACTATTGGAGACTGATTATCTTCTAGCTGGTTACACAAAGTGGTCAGAAGAGAAGGTTTTTCATTTTACTTGTGAGTCGTATTAAATATCAAAGTAGAACTCATACTGAAATGAGAAATTTAATTTAGATTGATTTTGACATGAAAATTACTTTTAAAATCAAAATTAAATTGATAATTCTCAAACTTAGCTAAATATATTTAAAAAATGGCTGATCTTGTCTCTAATCAACGTTTTGAAATCCAGATCTGAAACTAATTCTAAAGATTAATTTTATGGTTGTGCTCAGTTTTTAAAAAAAATCATAAACTTAAATAATCTAGAAGTCACTTATTAAATTTTTTAATGTTTAATTTCAATAAAATTTGTGCTTATTTTATGACGAAAACTGTTTTGATATTTTGCGACATCTTACGGCAAATCAAAAAATTATTAATAATATTCAGCACGAATTCCGGCCCGGAATTTAAAACAGAAACAATTTTCAACATATTTTTACATTAACTTTTAGCTCACGTTTTATGTTTAAAACTATAATAAAAAGTTTGTTCTATTGGACACTATAAACTTAGAAGAAAAAAAACTTTTTATGTTTTGGACAGCGTTATTTGAAAGAACATTTGCATTCAACAAAAAGCGAATAGAAATTGTCAATTTTTTTCTATTTTTCTTATCGCTCGAAAAGCTGATTCTAGTTTTGTAAGTGAAAATTAATGTTTGACCGAATGACAACTCGGATCGTTTCTATGTGCAATTCCTCGCAGCAGCCAATGATAAATCGTTTTGCCTGATGTCACATCTCCTGATCGTATCTAAATCAAAATGATAAAATGTCAGCCTGCAGCACTCAACTGCAAAATAGAAAGAAAAAAAAATAAAACAAAATGTATTGGAAACATGTAAATTAGCAACGAAAGAATTTCCAACTTCAACTTTGTTCAGCTGTTGCTGTTTCCATAAGAAAGGGATCTGGTGTTTATCTGCAAAGTTTCATCATTTTTTTTATTTTCATATTGCAGTTGTGGGCATTTTCCAATTTTCAATACTTTTTTTGCAACACAAGGCCTAAATTAGAAGCTAGTGAATTGGCTAGCAGCTGTAAACTATCTTTTTCAAAAGCTCTCTAGTGGTAATGTTTTTTTATGGCTTTTGGGGTTAGAAGAAAGAGAAAATTAGAAACTAGTATCACAAAACAAAGTTTTAAAGACAAGTAAAACAGTATTAATAATATAAGCAAAACTTATTACAAAACCACACAATTTTATTAAATGTCTCTTTAGTTATTTATAATGTGTAAATTCTTTGCTAGTGCATAATTATTACATTTTATTCTACTTAATATCTGGTCGTGATCAGCAGCTATTGTATTATATTGCTTTATGAAAAAAGATAATTGATCTTACTTAATAAGTTATGAACTATTAGATCTGTCTCTGGAATGTATCCAGAGTTTTATTGCATTTTTGCGAGCTGAGTATGTGTCGTTCAACTGCTATATTTAGAATTGTAATAAGAAATCCTTATGGGAGAAAAAAGTCTATTTAGTACATTATCAATGCGCAGATGGCCAAAAAGAAATTAAGAGCTCGAAAAGGTTATCTCTGATATGTTTTTGTTGAATTAGTAATTGGATAGTAAACGATAAAGCATTAAATAGGTATAATATAATTGATTTTTTGTAAATATTTTCTCGAAAGAAATATTTTTTGAATTTATTTCTGAGTACTATTTATTTGCAAAGTAGTCAGCCAATCATATTTTACACCAAGTTTGTGTGAACAGAGTACAGTAAACAAGTTTCTTGCACAAGTTCTAAAGAATTGATTAATTCACGATGAATAATAAGGCTTCTTTTGTCACTTTTGTTGTGATGTATGGAAATGAATAAACAAACATTTCAAGATAAACTTTTATTAATATTAATTAATATATTCAAATAAACAATGGCATCTTCAATTCAGGAATTTGTACAATTAAATTTTCACTTGTAATGTATACTCTCATTTTTCTTCATTTCCTTAGATAAGGAAAGAAGAAATGTGAAGTAAACAATATAGATGACAATTTAAAAGAAAAGTGCATGCTTCAATCAAGTCACTTCTTTATCCCATGATGTATTAATTGAAAAAGAATTTGACTGAAAATTGAAAATGGGTTTTTAATGAGATGATTGTATTTTGGTGAAGTTTTCAATCTATTTGTCAGTTTGAGAAAAATCATTTCAATTTTAAAATAGATCTTAACTCATTTATTTTCTTTCATATTAAATTAGACCTTAAATAGCTACATAAAAAGGTGAGTCTGGGTAAGATTTCCGACAAAAACTGATATTGATCAACAACTTGCACGATTCGACTGTTTACATCAAAAGATGAACTACAGTTGAAGTCGAATGAAGCCATTTTGTTCGAAAAACAAGCTTTTCTTTTTTATTTAAAAAATAACCTCACAAATAGGGTTTTTTATTAACTCTCAAAAATTGTCATTATAAATTTAGTTTAGTTTATTATTAATGTCTGTACTGCGCTCTTAAATTCTGTTTGATGTCGAAGTTTGTTTTCTTCAACTGTGCTAACTAATGGAGTCTGTTTGCAATTTTCTTAAAGTCTATGATTACAACCAGAATTTTGACCTGCGTCAGAGTCAAAAATTTTTCTAGCATGTCATGTGTGCACTATATATACTACACACAAACCTACCATCTTTATTTCCCTGAAGAGTACTTGAAAATTGACCATATCGCCAAAACTCTTCTGTATGAAACATTTCTGATTCCTCTGTGGATAGGTTTATACACATCCGTGACCATTTGACATTTTAAAAACATCTGCAAATTCTCACATATTATTTGTGCAACTGATTACTTCTTTGGTATTACTTGTACCACATCATTTACAATTTATTTTGCTGGGTAAATTTCATTAATCATTAATTATTATACTCGAAATCTTTAATTTTAAGCTATTCTCAATACATCTGTGACTTAAAAATTGGAATTGCAAAGTTGTTTTTAAAACCAGGAGTAGTAAAGTTTAACCATAATAGTAAAATTTCGGTAAATATGTAAATAAATGTATAATTTAGTAAATATGTAGATGAAAATATTATTGTATAAATATGTAAATAAATGTATTATATAAATATAATTAAAATATATTATATATAATACTTTAAAAATGTTTAATAATAACCTTAAATCTAATTAAAAGATGAACTTATAATTTACAAAATAAAAAAACAAACTAAACCTGTTTTACAAAGCAGCTTGCTGTATTGGTCTGTTTAGATCCAAAAAAACTGGCGCCATCATGCGAACAAACAATGGAACTAATGAGTTTCCTTACTTCCCTTTATACTACTGTTACTATTATAAAATATACAAACTGAATTTTTAATAAATATCTTTTATATTACCTGCAATATTATTCTTTGATTTATTTTGAGTTTTGTTGGAAATAAATGATGGTTTTTTATTATAACCTAAAGCAAGATTTGACAAAACAACTTCTGCGCATGTGACTTCAATTTATCATTACTCACAAATCAAAACATATTCTGTACAGTAAATCCAAAAAATTTATTTACTCAGTTTCGCTCAATTGTACAATAGGGAACCAGTCACTTGATGTGAACAAAATTTCCATTTTGAGTTATAGTAAAGAGAATTGAACAACATTCACTGTCAGTCCATCAACATCAAAAATTAAATTTTAAATAACTAAAGTTGAAAACGCATACATTTACCTAAGCTTATATATGGTATACACACAATTAGCTATACTCTGTTAAATTTTATGAAAAACAAATGTAATTATTATGAATATACAGATTATAATACATGTATTTGGTACTTTTAGCAATAAAAGCTTATCTTAATCGAAAAATTTTACATGACATACTTTTTGTAAAATATACAATTTTGTTTACTTTTTAACAATCAAAATGGCTTCTACTTTATCTAAAATGGTGGAAAGTAGCATGGTACTACTTTCTAAATACCTTGTTCGAGCCTCTTCACAAATCATATTTCAAACAATTAATCTATTCTTGAGTGCACACAGAGCGTAGGAAACAATGTTTGTAGCTAATGAAAATGGCACTTCATTAATTACCGCTAGCAGATGGCACTGTAGACAATAACATGCTAACACGCTTACAAGTGGACAGGCATCACATCCCAGCTAACATTTTATATCGGCGCAATATTGGCCAAATACAAACTAAATATTGGTACAATATGGGCATGCAATATTGTACCAATATTCAAATGAAACAACATGCAATATTGGCCCAATGTTGGCCAAAATATTGGTACAATATAGGCACTCAACATTGGCCTAATATTGGCTAAAATATTGGTACAATATAGGCACACAATATTGTACCAATATTCAAATGTAATACTGCAATATCATTTCCAATGTTGGCTTAATATTTTATACAACATTAATGTAATATAGATAGCAATATTAAATTTAAATTATCACAATAATGCTTATAATATTTTTTAATTTTTTTAATGTTTTTGATTTTATATTGTTTATATATGAAATAGCACTAATATAATCTACACTGCCAAAAAAAATGTGCATAATTTTAAGGCAATTATAAGCTGAACATTGTTGACATGTTCAGCACTAAACACAGAAAAACCTTTTTGATCAACGTTAATTTTTGTAAAAGTGAAGTATGCTTTTTATAATCCTATCCTTTCAATGGGCAATGTATTAGTTGACTGTTACTTGAATGGTATGAGAATCAATCAATCAATCAACATTTGAAATTTATTTTACATTAATTTTGTATTTATGATTATATTTACTAATTTAATAAAGTATTTTCTATTTATTTCTTTAAAAATTAACAAATAATAGTTTATATTGGGTAAATATTAGCTTGCCAATATTAGCTGGATATTGGCAGTACAATATTGGGCATATATTGTTTTGCCAATATTGGTATTATAATATTGGGTATATATTGTGATGCCAATATTGGCTGCATATTGGCATTACAATATTGGGTATATATATCACAATATTGGGCATATATTGCCTTGCCAATATTGGCTTGATATTGGTTAAATGTACATATATTGGCCATTCAAT
>JAQFZN010000678.1:0-24772 GCA_034687075.1 Geophilus carpophagus
CTGCAATTAAATTAAAATTTTAATCTCAAACCAATGCAATTAACTAATTACCTCATAATTAAATCTTCAATTCCCACTATATAATTCATCAGTTTCAAATACTGAACTAAACAATTAATCATACTCTTTTATTAAAAAAATAAAAATAAAAATAAATTACCCCCGCCATTTTCGTATGCCGTAAATGGAAATCGCCACACATTGCCCAATCCAACTGAAGATGCAATGCATGATAGCAAGAATTCCATAGGTCGTGTCCAGTTGTCTCGATCCCTGACATCTTCTTCGCTATTTTCCGAATACTCTTGTAACTGAAATCGCAATTTAAAATCAAATCAGCTTTAAAACCAAAAATTCCACGTTAAAACACTCAAAATTAAAGAAAAAAATTACAGCGCACGAAGAATTGACACTAAAATCATTGGAAGGTGAACTCAAATTATCAATTTGTATTTCATTTGTATGAATTTCTTGCTCTCGTTTGACCATGTCTCTCGTGCGCTGCTCTGATTTAATTCCAACACAAGTTATTTATACCGCGCGTGCTTTTAAACCAGATCTGAGAAGCGTGTTTTATTTATAATCCTTGCTCACTTTTGACTAAATAAGTTGCGGCATTTCTTCTCTTGTGTGTTATTAGGTGAGTTGAACTTACTTGATGAAGGTCAGCAGGTTTATTTCTGTTTTCTAATAAATCGGACACCGTCTGTAACTGGATGTGAACGGGCTCATTCTATGAAATGAAAAGTATTATGATATTATTAAGAACAATTGATTTAAATTATAATCATCTTAAGATGTTATCAAACGAGCCCAACCTACTCAATCGAAATTAAATTAGATATAATCACTTTCAAATTCTAAGTAATGATCAATTTATTTCGTCATATTCAGGGTAATGTTATTGTGGATTTAAAGCAGTATCTGTATATCAAATATGGTCACCTGGTCAATTTCTATGCATTGCACAAGATGCGAAAGAGTAGGTGCGTAGTTGGCTTAAAAAATGGATGCCGAACCTATATTAATTTTTTAAAATTTAAATATCGTTAAAGTAAAAGTTATTTTAAGAAACAAAAATAAAAATTATTTTTGAAACAAATTTCATTTGTTGTTTCAATTTTAAACTTAAAAATGCGTTGTTAAATTCAAATTTCGCCATCTCCCAAATGGTTAGTTTTAAATTTTGTAGTTTCAGGTTTTCCATATTGTCAATTTCAGTTTCGATTAGCGTAAATAGTCAATCCATTTCGCCTAATCCAAAATTTTAAAATTTTAAAAACAAATTTTCGGTGACCATTTTGTTACTATTACATCATGAACCAATAATACCAAACACTAGATGACGTTTTTGTTTTTGATTATTCTTGCATGTCGATTTCCCTAACCCCCCACAGATAGTTAGAAGTTTAATTTTTTTTTTATGTAAAATATAATTTAATTGATTCGCCTCTATTTTGGGGGCGATTTAATTAGTAAGAGTAGAGTGCATTTGATGGTACAAGCAGAAGTACATAAAGGTGCAATTTGTATCTTGTAAGTGTTAAGAATTTACAAATAAATCATGCCAGACCTATAATCAATAGATTAAAGATCTAATTCCTGAAATATAGTACAGAAATAACTATTTAAAAAAAGTAAAAGATAAAATATAATCTGTAAACTCTGAAAAAGATACTCGCCTGGTAACCAAGTGTGTTAAATCTAATCGATAATTTACAACTAGATGTCGTAAATAAATTATCAATGAGTTCCCAGTAGTATTCAAATCTTTGATTAATTGAATAAATATTTACAAGGCCATTACAAAAACTAAAATAATAATAGGAATCGTAAATTTAAGGTAGAAATTTTTATAGATTTTTCGAACTTAATTTTATGCTCCATAAAATTTTTATTTCAGTTTTCTTCTGTATGTTCTGAATCATTGTTTATTTTTAAATAAAAAAATCAATTGTTTTTTTTAGCAATTAGTCAATTTTTATGAATTAAATAAATCCATAATTCCCATGAACCAAAAAATAACTCGAGCCAACATTTCATGACGTCATAATTTTTATATTTACATTTCCTTATTGAACCATAAAATGTGTATGCTATAACCTTTAAAAAGTTATTTTAATTCATAGTTTCAATTTAGAAAATTTTATTCATCAGTAATATTTCCACTCCCACACACATCCTTCATGTTTTTGCCAAATTTGTAATGTAAATATTGCAAATGGTTTCAACCTCCCTTAAGATTAATTAAGATAATTGTTATCAAACAATTCAATTAATCATATGCTACACTAGAGTACAGTTCTAGATAATTGTTTATCTAAATGAAATGTTTCTAGAACTAAATTCGACTCCACAGTAACATTATCCAGTATTTCAATGTCCAAAAACCAAAAATTTACAGCAAAAGCAATGTAAACTGTTTTTAACTGAGAACTATTATAATTTCAATTATGAAAACGGTTTAAAATGTATTTAAATGATGTTTACATCACTTCCGGTTTAAAATTTATTTCAATTTTTTTGAACAAATGAATTTTGATAATCTGACTAATAAAATTCATTAACATGCGAAAAACAATGGCAGCCCATTTCACTTGTTTCATGTAAAATATTTTCAATTTTTAGATTAAGCAAATTGAAATTGACCATTGAGTTAGATTAGGTTATGCTCATTTTAAATTTTGCAATTGCAAGTTTTCCATATCACTAATTCTAGTTTCGATTAGGGAAAACAATATTTTGCCATACACAAAAAGTGGAAATTTTTTAGGCGAAATGGGCTGTAACACTGAAACAAAATAAACAATTGTTTTATCCTATTCTTAGTGATGTTTTTCACATTTCTTGTCGAGATAAACAAGAAAACTGGTTTTTCTTGTTTGTGCAACACACCTTAGTAGCAAGAAGTTCCATTTCAGTATATAAATTAATGTGAATTTAAATAAATTTTATTTGAATTCGAGAGCAGCGATCACCCAAACAGTAAGTTCGCTTGGCACACCCCTGTTTATAAGTTCCTTATTCGATTGAAATACGCCATAACCTTTAGAAATTAAAACCGTGTTTTTGTTTCGCTTTAATCTCCTCGCGTCAAATAACAAACTTGTATTACATTTCGCAGACAGTTTTCAACTAAAATTACTATTTTAGTGTTTAATTTCAACATGTTATTAAACTTTTGAATAATTTATTACCTTCAATTTTCTTTGACCTTGTTCAATGTATTCGTTTGCAAGACTGCACTACAACAAAGCTCTGCAGTAAAGCCATCAACATAAAAACTCAATTTAAAAAAAAATAAAAATAATAAAAAAAATAAAATAAACCTTCAAAAAAAAATACATTTAAAATAAATTCATTTTCAAAAAATTCTGTAAAATTCATAAAAAATAGAAATAATTTTAAACCCATTAAGCCCATCAAACATGACAAATCCCCATCTAAGTAAACACCTAATGTAAAGTTACACGTTAAATGACGTAATATCATTAGGATTTTAATGTTGATTTAGTGAATTAGAATTACAATGGCAGGAAGGGCAAGTTTGTTGATACTTTTTTCTATGTAATGATATCCAACAACCTTTGTAACTAAAGCGTAAGATTTTTTGTGCATCACGTGGTCGCGGTTTTCTTTTGTAGTACGTCAATTGAAAGCCAAGTCACCTGTAAAAAAAAAAAAATTAAAAAGAATTAAATAATTTCTTAGTGTATCAAATTAACTACAAAATATCCTATAGCAACATCCATAATTAAATCGCATTTTAGAAAAAAATTTAATTAATTTCACTTGATAATTAAATTTTAAAAAATAACGGCTTTAAAAACGCAAAAAACAGTCGCCATTATTTAATTAATCTCATTTAAAAATTCAAATTACACCAGTCATAGAACAAATCATCATTAAATATTCCCTTTGTTTAAATATTTCATGTATAAGATTAATATAACTAATCAATTTTAAATTTTTTTATTCCCGTCTCTTGTACTAGTAGCAAGCACCTTATACTTGTAATCATTGCAAGCTATGTCTAGTCGAAGAGATCGATACGTGATGACGTCAGTACAATTACATGTATACCTGTAGTCTATTAGAAATGGATTAACAGATGCACGTCTTAATTAATTACAACGTTTTCAAAGTGTGGACAAATTTTAAAGTAGAAAAATACGATAACTTACACGATTTTCAAAGCGAAACTGTTTGGAGTGGATGTACTGCAGGAAAGATGCCGGCCAACACCACGGTGATCAAATTTATGTTTTTAAAAAATCGTTTTTTCCTTTTTATAATAGCTGTTTGGAATTTAAACAACTTTCTTCCTTCTCAAGAAACTCAATAAAATTAATTGTATTCGTTAAATAAAGGATTCGGGGATTTCCCAGACGGATAAAACGAGCAGCGGCAGCGAGCAAAATGATCACACGTAACAATTTGTAGAGATTGCTAATACTCACAGCCTACCATCTAAAATTTATGTGGCCGGTTTTGTTTACAGTATCAAATGGAAAAGAATAGGTAATTATTGTTGAAATATATAAATTAATATATCTTTTTAATAAATATTAATTAGAAAATGTATTAGGTAAATAAAATAATTAGTTTTATTTAATTATTTACTTATTATATATTTTGAATTGCAGCGCTATCTGAGGTTAAATTGAGAAAGCAAAAAATGACGTGATAGAAGATGGCGGTATTAGCATTTGTTTTGAGGGGAGTGAAAGTAATTGCACAGAACTATTCAGCAAATAACTTGACTCACCTAGTCACACTAATAATTGCCTAGATAAATCAAATGAATTTAGGGCCATCAAATCCAAATGGGTTGCTGTTTGCTGGTTTTAATCAGGACCAAGGTACGAAAATGAAAACATTTGTGTTGATGTTTTTTTAAATCTGAGATTAAAGTTAAACAATCGCAAACTTTGATTTAAGATCCACTTGTGCAATTGTCATGTCAAAGTCACATGGCTTAGAGACGAAAAAATTTATTCAAGTTCTCAAAAAAGTTTTCTATTTTTAGGATGTTTTGCGTGTGGCATGGAAAATGGATTTCGGATTTATAATTGCGACCCATTAAAAGAAAAAGAAAGACAAGGTAACGGTAAATATTATTTTTTATTAATATTTTATGTTATCTAATTATTTGATAATAATGATATTCTTTGAACTATTTGTTTTATATGTTAGATTTCACTGATGGTGGAGTGAGTTATGTTGAGATGTTGTTCAGGTGTAATTATTTAGCGCTTATTGGTGGTGGAAAATCGCCAAAATATCCACCGAATAAAGGTACGAAAATGTTTATATATGAATTTGATAATGAAATTTGATATACTTATTTACATTTTTTTTACAGTTATGATATGGGATGACTTGAAGAAAAAACACGTGATAGAACTAGAATTTTCAAGCGATATTAAAGCTGTTAAACTGAGAAGAGATAGAATAGTCGTTGTGCTTGAATCAATGATCAAAGTCTACACATTTACGCAAAATCCCCAACAGTTACACGTGTTTGAAACATCATCAAATCCAAAAGGTGATTTTAAAATAAAATTATTATAAACATAGCTAATAAAATCGGTGATATATAACAGAATTATTATGTCAAGACAATGTTACAACAACTTACTAAAATATTTTTCATTGTTACCTTTTTAAATTTTAAAATTTAGATTTCCCCTGCTTAACGCCGTTTCCACTTAATATGCAATTGCTAGGAATGCATCCGGCATTAAGCAGGTTTTACAGATGAATAAATTAATTTTATTAATGTATTACCTCATTTTCCTACAGGTTTATGCGTTTTATGCCCCAATAGCTACAATTCATTACTGGCATTTCCTGGAAGAAGAATCGGGCACGTTCAAATCATAGATTTAGCAAATACAGAAAAACCCCCATTGGATGTGGCTGCGCACGAGGCAGCGCTTAGTTGTATTGCCTTAAATTTACAAGGTACAAAATTAGCCACAGCCTCAGAAAAGGGGACTTTAATTCGAGTATTTGATACTAGTACTGGTATTTTGCTAAGCGAGTTAAGACGTGGTGCACATCAAGCAAATATTTATTGGTATGATTTATATTTTTAAACATTAATTTTGATGTTATTAAATATTTATTTGTTTGTTAATAGCATAAATTTTAATCACGATTCGTCTTTACTTTGTGTATCGAGCGATCATGGTACAGTTCATATTTTTGATACAGAAGATTTGAAACGAAATAAACAATCCAGGTATGCTCATTTACTTCCATCTGGGTGTTGTGTAACTTGGGGGGTTGGCGAAAGGGTTGTTTGTTTTATTTTTATTTTTATGTTTATTTTATAGTTTTGCATCTGCAACTTTTCTACCAAAGTACTTCAGCTCCAATTGGAGTTTTTCCCGTTTTCAAGTGCCCGGTGATCCCCATTGCATCTGTGCTTTTGGTGCAGAAACTAATTCAGTCATTGGTATTTATCAAATATTTTAATTATTTTTTATTATTTTTTTTATTATAAGAATATTTAAAATAAAATAAGAATTACTGTATTTTCGCAAATATACCCCATAAGCAATACAATATTGGGCAGGTTACAGACAAGTTTTACTTCACAACAATGGTCAGTTTAAAATCAGCAGTGTAGGACTTTCTTTTTGACAATTTATAGACTTTTATAGAATAAACAGTTTATGTTAATAGTCTGGTTTTTAGTTTATATAGGTTTATAACCATGAACATATTAAATGTGCAAATTAGGGATGCTGACTGTTGAAATTTCAAACCCAACCTAAAATTCCTTAAAAATACTAACTCGTCCTCAGAGCTTTGGAAAACTCAAACCTGACCAGACTAAAACTATCATTTGTTGTTAAAAACGAATTACAAATGATCCAACTAGACCCAAAACCCAAAATATCTGCTGTTCCCTCTGCTGCTTGTCTCACAAGTGGGGCAGGTTTTAATGTGTAGGCACTGACCAGATGAGTCCCCAACCAATGACAGTGAATCAAAATTGTTTAATTTTAGAAATAGTCGACTTTTTACAATGAGCTGAGTCGACTGCTTCACACCTGATACACTGAATTTTTGAAATCCTCAAACTCAGCCGTACAAATACAAACAAATCACATTTTTTAATGTGTGTTTTGACGCATGTATACTACAGAGTATTTGCATGGGTTGATATCTAATGTTATTTTTAAAAAATTGTTAAAATTCGTGAAAAGACTAATTAAGATTGAAATTTAATTATTTGTTATTTCTATTATAGCTATTTGTGCTGATGGAAGCTATTACAAATTCATATTTAATAGTAAAGGAGATTGCTCACGTGATGTTTATAACCAATTCCTGGAAATGACTGATGATAACAATAAGCAGTAGATTGACTGAGTTGAACATTGATTAACGCGTATCATTTCTGTTTTGTCATGAAAATAGAATTAGCTCTATCATCGAAGCTTGCAAGTTTCGATTATTTTTAATTATATATTCAATTTCTCTTGAGTTTGTATATTTTGATATTGGTGCGAATAATAAATAAATAAATAAATAAATAATGTGACTTTAAATTTTCCTGTCACAACTTTGAAATAAATACATAACGTTTTTTTATTTACAAAAATTACTCTCTGAAACAATTCTTTTTAAATAATTTCAATTCAATAGAAAAATAAAATGTTTTCAATTTTTTAAATTACTTATTAATATCTACAAATTTTTTCCACATCACAATGTTCTGCTATAGGTTGAAACATGCCTAAAAATTCAGGTAAAGGACACGGTTGACTTGAACAACCTTTTAAATAAATTTCACGCTCTTGAAGGAATATCGCAACTCTTTGATCGTATTTACATCCTAGTAATACAATTGCTATATTTGCACCAAACGGAACAATTTGACTAGTACGCCAAACCCGATTCATTTGTTGCTTATACTTGCTGGCAATAAGTGGCTGTTTGTCTTTATATAGCCCAAGTCGAGTAATTACCTTGAGAAACATCCCCAATGTGCCAAACCGTAGAACAATTGTTGGTTCCGAACGGTTGTTTATGGCTTTCGATCTAATGAATAAAATGGTTGGTAATGAATTTTAATCGCAATGTTTTTGTTAAAACTCACATTAAACGATTTACTAGATCTTGAATAGGAGCACATGCTTGCGCGTAATTGATCTCGTGACCATAACCATGCTTGTAATAATATCTCATATCTTCAATATCTTCTAACAATTTTAATTCATCAGTCTTAAAAGCAGCACACCAAGGCGACACACTATCTGCATCCCATGCGGCTTCGAAACGACAAGCATCATACATCAGTTCAATATCAGCTAATAAAATTAATTAAATAATTAATATGGTACATATAATTAGAGCTCTCGATTATCTGGTTGTGGATTCAGATTGTAGAATGTCCGAGCTTTGGTTTTTATTTTAATTGACCTAGGATTTGATCCATAAATTTGTTCTGATATTTAAAAACTTTTCAAAGCTTTTTGAAAATAAACAAAAAATTGAAGTTAGAATCAGTTTTGTTACATTTGTAATACTTAATAAAATATAAATTTCGATTTATCCAGTTTTTTAATTTTCTATGAATCCACTACCTTCCGATTAGAGCATCCGACGTTTTTCTGGTGACAAAATCCTGGTACCAAGATCGATCAAATCCCAGGATTTCAGTACTGTCAATTTTTATGTGAAATTATGCAAAAGTTTTCGAATTAATTAAAAATAAATAAATATGTTAATAAATTATAAATTTCCATTTTTTTTGAATTTTTTTTCATTTTAGATTCTCTTCAGTCTTGGTACCAGTACTGGAATCCTCTGATTGAAATTAAAATCCAGTCCCGAAATTCTGTTTCCAAAAAAAACGGTTTAGTATTGGATGCTCTACTTGCGATACTCAGGATAATCCAGAGAATATTGCATGTAAATTTTCTGTGGTTATAAATTTATTTATCTACATTGCATCAATGTCCGTTTGAGTCCCATTCGGCTTGTAACATTATCAATCAGTTGCTCGATCATTAAACTGTTAGTAAATTTAACGGTTTCAATTACTGCGTCGTAATTGTTAACGACATTCTAAAAAAAATAAAAATTTAAAGTTAAAAGGAAAATTATAAATTTGAATTTGGAATTTAGTTTCAATTCTCACATTTTTCCACAAACGACATTTCCTGTAAAATCGAAGTAAATCATCGTCTTCAACGGGAGTGGGCAATCTGCTGTCATCTCCCCATAATCCCATCATAAAAAATTTAGCACTCGATTTAGTTCTATTAAGAGCAGAAACACGTATGTCAATTCCTCTTCTTGATCTTGGAGGTTTGAGTAAAGTAGGGAACCGAATTTTAAATCGCATGCCTACAATTGTAAATTACTTGATACATGTTTATATGTAAGTAAAATAGTTAAAATAATTTTTTTAAAGAAAAACTCGCTACGTCATAACCAATTTCTTTCGCATCGCTTTCTCCAGCTGGTGCCAAAGTGTCAGCTTGCTCTTCTGTTAGGTGATTATGCCAATTTTTCAAATTTTCTAAGTCTACATTGCATAAATCTCCTGCACAAAAATTAAGAAAAATTAAACAATTTAAAGTTTATTTGACTATAATACCTTTTCCGCTCGATGAAGATATTATAATCGCATCTCTTATGGAAGGAAGTCGATCTCGCAGCTTTTTAACAATGTCTAAATTAGGATATCTTGCTCCATGTCGCGAGAGCAAGTAAAACTGAATTGCAGTGCATCCTACGGACATAATTTATGATTTGATATTAGTTACGGTAAAAATTGTTATAAATACAAATATACTAGTTTAACCAGCATAATCAATTGGTCGAATCGTGTACCCTCGTACTTCATCGTAAGAAGTTTTTGATGCAAATAATTTGTAGGGCAATTTTTCGTGAGCATAACAAAGTTTTTTCATATTGATACCAATTAAAAAGTAAACTAATATTATTATTAATGAAATTTGTAATTGGTTTAACATCTTTTAACGGCCTAGAGAAATAAAAAACAGACATAAATTCTATTTATTTAATGTCAAAAACATTTAAACTTTACCTAACTGTTATGTCAGAATGTTTATATTGCACTGTTTACATGGTTATTATTATCATTAATAATTTGTTTGCTAATTTTATATATTCACATTTTTCTAGTAATGTTCCTAAAATCTGAAATAGATGAAGTAAATAAATGAATTAAACAACTTGTAGAGGCTACTTGCCTCCATTTTAAAATTGATGTTTACAAATTTTACCGTATGAAAATTCAACAATTTAATTCACATGTGAGTTGTTGAAGTTGAAAACTACAAAATATTGTTATACTGTTGCAAAAATTAGTCTGAAAATTTGCTTTAGAAAATCGGAACATTTATTACAAGTTTTCACATATATATCTATATATACGTTGAAATAATGAAACAAGACAAGTTTAAGATTGGTATATACATAAGATAATTTATTTTTTGTTTGATTTTTGATTAAAATTTTAATTCTAATTGGTTATTCATATAAAATTGCTGTAAAATAGCAAATGCGATTGATTGCAATATATGTGATATCGCAAATAGTCGCAAAAAGATTGCGATTTTATGCGATTTGTCAGTTTACAAAGAGAAATCGAAAATCAAAAATCGCCTTATGTAAAAGTTTTCATAATATTTTTAGTGCATTGTAGGAATTCACATTATATGGGAGTCTACTTTATTTATTTATATAGTTTAAAATTTTCTAAATATAAAAAAACAAAGTGTTCAGATTCATTCTATTTATTCAATATAACTACAATAATTATTATAGTTATTAAACATAACTTTCTCACATGAAATGCATGTATATTTAATGAAGCTAATTACCAATACCGGTATATATGATATAAATTTTTTTAAAACATTTTTTGTCAAGCTTTTGTAACAACGACTTCAATTTACCTAAGATATTTTTATATCCCATATAAATGACACAAAAAGAAGAAAAAAATATCCAAATTATGTCAATTTCTTTAATATTTATACTTTTGTTATATATAAATATACCGCAAATAAATTTCAATAACGAATTGCTGCTGTAACAAATAACAAATCGCTTAATCATTTTGTGCATTGACAATTACAGGATTATGATGAAAAAAATTACCAGACTATAAAACTGTACATTGTATACAAAAAAAAAATTACTGGCATTAGACTACATTATGGAATGCTAAAAGTTGATTTTACGTTCTATCAAATTCAATAAATGGACCACTTTCATTTGAGATTTTTACGAGAATTTTTCTCACAACCCTAAGCCTAATTTCCGTGTAGAAAAATGAGACTAACAGATCAAGAAAAGTAAAATATCTACGCAGTGAAAACTGGTCCAATAGTGCTTTAAACAAAAATAACATCACTTTTGTCTGTCTTTCATTCAATATTTCTTTTCTCCTATGTAGTAAACTTCAAAGATAGGTGGGGGGGAGAAAATACTGAGATTTCTGTTAATAAACAATATACAGTTCAATGTCGACTAATACTACTAGTCTGCTTTTTATTCCAAAACTATTTTCTTCATTCATTCTTTTCAAAAAGGGTTCTCATGTCCATTAAAGAACGTTCGATTTGACGTGAAAATCTCAACGAATCCTGAAATTAAATGATGCAAGATTTTTTATTTATTTATTAAAATCATTTATCGATTTAAATTTACCGTTTCCGGAGATGACTTTTTGCTTGAAATATGAAAAAACAGCATATTTTCGCCGGCTATGATGTATGATACACCGTAACCGTCATCTGCAACCTTTAAACAAAATAATTACACACTGTATAAATTTGAATGTCGGTTAAAAATCTTACAGGCCCAAATCCACCTCCAGAAGAGATAAAATCCGGATTTTTAGCAAGATCTAATCTACTAGTTTGTCCTTGCGGAGTCTGACTTGTCGATAGACGCCAAGGCTCACTGAGAACTTCCTTCAAAAATGGCGAATCCAATTCTAGATATTTTGATATCACGTACAAACAAAATAAATGTCGATCAATGCCTTTGCCACACATGGCATCTTGGTAACCCCGCTGATGTACTTTACAAGCAACTTGTAAGAGTGCAATTCTTTCTTCTTTCTATTAAATTAATTATTAATTTTATTATTCACTAATTAAAAATGACAATGTTTTATTTACTGTTTTTGTTTTATCTTCCATTGCTTTCACCCATTCACTAGATTCAACAGTGCATGGTCTTACAGTTTCAGTACGTCCTTCACGGTATAATCGAGTCATAGATGCTTCGTAGGTCAGGTTAAATTTACCCGCATCCTAAATATAGAAAAAAAATCAAACTATATTTGTACTAACGACCTCATTTAAGATGTTTTCTTACCCTAAAATACGCCAACTGAAGTGCCATCTGAATATATGCGTCAGGACTAACCCGACATACTTTCATTAATCCTTTCCCGTACTTATCGTATGCCAAAATATGAAGATCTACATCGCTTAAAATGCTTACAGCTAACTGTACTGATTGTTGAATCACATCTAAACACTAAAATTAAAATATTAAACATTTAATAACAAATATAAACAATATAAAAATAAACTTACTTCCTGCTTTATGTCCCATTTTAACCTAATTGGAAGCGGTGGTTCAGATTTAACTTCACCTTTGCAATGACCAGCTTCATCATATCTATTGTAGTAAGCAATTTTACATTTAATTTCAAATATTCTGTCGATAAATTAAACTTTTAAAACAACCATGCAGTTACTGATTTGACTTTCAAATAAATCAATTGCACACTGACAAAATTAAAATAATTGTGATATTGATCTAATTAGAATCAGATCAAAAATTGAACTCAACTTAAAACATCAATTAATAAACATGTAAACATTTAATTAAATTTTTTGTCAGTTTTGTATGCAAATGTAAATCTAAATTGTCATATCAATATAAGGATTATACATTGCAACTACGGTAAACCTTTAAATTAAAAATTTAATTTATTTGATTTGTTTTAGAATATTCTAATTTAAAAGGACTATATTAAAAACAACACATTTACCTAAAATGTCTACTGATAAAGTGCGTTAATAGTGTGTTATAAGTGAATAGAATGTTAGTTAAAAGATGTTGCTATTAGACATGCAATGTAAATGTATTAACGAAAGAACATTTATAATATCTATTACTGATAAATCAAGTAAATTTCTATTTCTTTCTAACAGAAATTTAACCTCGTAAATAAAACCTGCCTTTAACTAATCAATCATAAACAAAATTTTGTTTACGCTTGATAAAAATATTTCATTAAAATTCCATTAATCTCATTATATTAATGTTTAAAATCAAAAATTCCATTATTTTACATTACTTGACCTTTAAAACTTCAGTATTTAACTAAAATTTCTTTCGTAACAAGTTATTAAGCCTTAATGCTAGTTAAGTAGAACCCTACGTAATCCATTACCCATCACGATCATCAGCCAAACTATTTTCCCAAAGATGTCCCATGATGGGCGCATCAGCCCTAATTAATTAAAAAAATAACAAATAAAAATTTGGTAACAAAATAAGAGATGATAAAATTAAATTATAACGTTAAGAGAAAATAACCTCCCATCATGAACAGCAACTGAAATAAAAATATAAAAAAAAATGCAGAAACAAGAAAATGTACTTAGTGTAAAAAAGATTGTGCCATAGATTTGCAGCAGTCGTTATTTGTTTTGCAGTCAGACATTTTTGGTTTAGGTTTACATCAATACCATACAACAGATGTATATTGCAAGAAAAAACTGGTCAGGGAAGTCCAGGTCTAGATAAAAAATTTTACCGCGTTAAATCAAAGTCTTCGCTGAACACATGCTCCCACATGTGCGACATGACGGCGGCATCAGCCCTATAATATCGTAATAAAATTTTTAAAGCATTATAATTAGTGTATTTAAAAAATATGTCTGAATTGCATTGGATAATTAACATCGAGCAGATGCAGTAAATCAAGCTAACTCAAGAGATTGGTTACTTCATCTAATCTAGGTGAGGCAAACTATAATTTTCAGTTTGTGTCATCAACCATGACTCTGGATAATCAAATTTTCTGATAAATGAGGTTCTACTGTACAAGTTGAGTTTGTTTGATTGCATCAAGAAGATACGAAATTTAAATGTTAAATGAGTTAAATGAGAAATTAATGTCTTTGTGCTAGGTGTAGTATTGGATCGGTTGGACAGAACTGAAATTTAAAATTATGCCAATCAACAGTTTGATAGGTTCAAATTATACCACAAAAAAATTAAATAATAAATAAAAATCTTAATGCAACCTCTAGAGCAAGAATTTCAAATTTTGTATTTAACCAAATTTGATAACTTAGTCACATTATATTTGAATAAAAATTACCATGAATGCTCAGCGTTAAACCCAACCTACAAAAAGAAAAAAGTAATTAGCAAAGTGTACACAGAAACTAAATTATAAATCATTTTACTCTGCCATTTTTAGCGATCACTAAATTGAAAGATTTGTCGAACCAGCGATCATAACCTTTTCCATGAAGCAATATTCGTGCAAAATGGTCCAATTTTGAGGGATCCGCCTATATAATCGAATTGAAGAATAAGCAACATAAAATAAAAATAAATTTACTTTAAAATAAAAAAAAAATTATCACGGGATCATAATGAAATTCTTCATCCTCCAAAATAACACAAAAAGCTGCTTTTTCAATCGCATGTAAAGACGTTCTATTAACACCTGAAGAGAAATACATCTCTCTTGCTTTAGCCCATGTTGGTCTAAAAATTCAAAGAAAAAAATTTCACTTAATTTTTATTTTCCAAAATAAAACTAATTATTTAATCACCGTTCTGCTGCTGTTAAAGCACCCAAATGTTCCTCTCCCTTATCAGGTCGGGCTTCATTATTGTCAAGAATTTTTTGAATTTGCCACTCAATTTCTGCTGGTGATAGCAAAAGCCCACGATGATGAACGAAAACTTTGTAATAACAACCACGACAATACACCGACACATGTGTAGAATCATTCAAATGGACAACTTTATCTATAAATATATATATATTTTTTAATTTACTAGTAAAAGATAATGAATTCATATTTAATCATTAGCTTTAAATATACCAGTTTCAATTCCAGGAAGGCGTGTTGTATTAAAAACTCGTTCATATTGCCACGAACATAATGGCACCACACCTTGTACTAAAATCTGTAACATAACAAATTAAAATAAAGTAATAATTTATTTCTACATTAATAAATTAAAATTACCGGTTGCAATTCTTGTCTCTCAATAGATCGGCGAAAAAGTATGCATGAATGAATGATGTTTGCAGCGCGTGCTGCCTGGATTTTAGTTGGATGTACCATTATTGCATCCATACCGTAAAAATTACTGTTAACCATAATCGAGGAACGACCCCTTAGGTATACATATTCTTCCCACCAATCGGATACCTAGAGAATAAAATAATTTTATTTCATTTTTTATTAAACATTAAATATACTGTTTCCGTACGTAATTAGTAGCCCACCACGATTTAATTTTCAAATATCGTTGTAATCGTGGTGCAATAGTACTTTCAAATTCGCAAGCCAATTTTTCCATTCGTGCATATTTCTCATCGTCCAATAATGGTCGCACAGATCGTAAGTACTAAAAAAATAAATATAAAAATGTTAAATACCATTCAAAAATAAAATTTAAAATCATTTCTTAATACAATAAAAATATTCCTATCAGGAAGTAGGAAAAAATTTAAATACAAATTTTGTTACTGTTTTACTATTCAGTCAAATTTTCAAATTTATTCAAGTGAAATAAAATATTTTTTGCTGCAATTAAAGTACAAATATCAGTTATGTAATTCTATAATCATCGATTTCATAAATTTGTCTGAAAGAGTTAATTTTTTTAACTTTGAACCTGAATCCAAAGTCAAGTCGTCTACTCAAGCTAAATTAACTTAATTATATACCTACTATTTTTCTATGCAGTAGTCTCTATTGATATATAGATGTAATTACAATTTGATAGAGATCTTTTACACATGTTTTTATAAAAAACATTTTTACATTTAGGTCATAGAAACAGCTGCATACATAAGTTATTGTAGATATATATGTTTAATAATCAATTTCCTTCAATAACTTTATGCATCGTTTATATTTACAACTTCAAATTTAAAAAACTAAAAAATTATTACTAGTTTTTTAAGTGTCAAGTAATAATATTTTAATTTTCAGCTGCAGTGAATAATACTAATTAAAAAACCATAAAAAAACAATTAAAACACACTGAATAAAAATTTATTGCATCTGCCAAAAATTCACTAAATAAAACTAAAACCTAAAATAAAAACCCTTCATATTGTTGAGTATTGTGCCTTACAATAACGCCAACATTCAGGTCATGTCTGCACATCCTGCAAATGTTATTTCTTTTCTCATTTTACCCATGACTAAACCTCAAGTTCAAAGCTGGAATTTTAATCACGATAAAGAGATTGCTTTTTATAAAATTGTGTAATATATCGATTAAAAAAAGTTAAATTATCTATCTTTACATCAATAATAATATTTAGTATGGACTAAAATTACATTTGATAAATAACCAACTTACCCGTTGCATTGTATCTGTAATGGCCGGAACTGGTAATCGTGGAAGAGATGCCTGAAAGCTATGCAATTGCGGTTTTCTTCCAGATAGTATTTTTACTGCCATCTAAAAATTAAAAAAAAAATTTAAATTTCTTAAATTATATAGAATGAGTAATAAAAATTGCTTACAAGCCACATTTTTGTCTTATTGCTTATTTTGGCTCCTTTGCCTCGTGATTCATACATCCATCCTTTATAAACTAGCAAAGCTTTAAGTACGTGTTGCAGGAATAAAATCACCAACCACCAAGCCAAAATACCAAATAGAAAACAGCTTAGAAGAAAAGAAATTGATGAACCTAAAAAAAATCTAGTATTGCAAAATTAAAAAACAAAAACAAAAAAAATCAATTTATTTAAGATACTTTTTAAATTTAAAAAATTAAATAAACAATGTAACGAACCGAAATATTTTTTCTTGAATGGAGTAAACGTATCCACCTGATACATCAATGCCAGCATAGATGAGTGCTGTTACTATGCTGGTAGTAATAAGTAGAGTTTGTAATGATGCGGGATAAATCCCATTTTCAACATTGTTCTGAAATTAAAACATATTAATAATTAGTTTAAGTACTTTTAAAATTTATTTAATAAATTAACATGTCCTGTTTAGTGAGAAAAATATTAAAAATAATGTCTAGCACCATTAAAATTAATTTATACATTGTAATTTTAACATGTTTTACCGTAATTAATAGTCGTTATTTTCAATATTGCTGATTACACTGTTTAGGTAATTTGGAAAATTAGTTTAAAGTTCATTTATTTTTAAGTTGTAAGTTTGAACATTGGACAAATCAAATTTAATGTTGATTTAACAAGAAATTCAAATTTTGGATTATAGATTATTTTTTTTTCAAATATTTTACATTCAACAAACAATTATTTTTACATATGCTTATTGGTTTGTTATTAAAGTAATACAAGTAAACACCTTTATAGCTATTTTGATCCTTTTGAAAGCTAATCGACGTTTTTTTATAAATTTCATTTTTTAAAATGATGAATTGAGAAAGAATAAAAATATATGGCTGCTTGTGAACATTCAATAAAAATGAAGATGTGTGTAACAATTTTGAATTTAGTAGTAAACAATGCTTTGTTTTCAAAGTTAAATACGTTGTTTCCATAACAACAACAAAGATTTAAAACTAAAACAATAGTTGCAATTACAATATAAAATTTAAAAAAAAAAAAATTTCGTTCCACAAAATTAAACAAAAATGCATTGTTTTGTTTCACAAAATTTAAAATTTACAAATATCATTCTGGTATTTCATACAGAGTTGCCAAACAACATGATCAGAATCGATAAATTTCAAAAATAGCCCAATATGAGAGCTGAATTTTAATTTATTAAAAAGTAATATTTCAGTTCCTAAGTTTGTTAATAAAACATTGTTATTTTTTTATTATTTACCCGTTACAACCCTTCAGATAAAGTTATTTCACATCTAAGGTAAAATATTTAAAAAATTTTCGTAAAATTTTACGGAAAAAAAATGTAAAGTGCATTTTCTCATCGAGTAACTTCAACTAGAAGCGAAATCCTTGTAACAGTATAACAAGCTTCTCTTTTATTTAAAAACAAAACTAAAAAAAAAATTTAAATAATTTATCAATAATTTAGTAAATAAACACCTTGAATCTGATCAGACGCTTCCTCCACGACCGCACGCCGCTAGTCCACACGAGATGTAAAACTTCATGATCAAAATTAACATGAACACCCTCATGTGTAACGCTGAATGAAAAAGCGACAGCAGCATGGGCTTCGGCCATCTTAGCAAACGGTACAACTGTTTATCACACGAGAATGATACTTCTTTTTGCGGATGTTGTGCGTTTATCTGAAAAAATAAAAAAAATTACGGTAAATTATGACCTTTGGTATGTCTGATTAAAAGTTCATTCAAAGGATTGCGAGTGTACAAATGTTTATCAATAATAAGATAGAAGAAAATAAAATCAATTTGAAAAATTTTGAAACAGTTCAAAATCCATGTTAATTTTTTTTATAAATTTTATTCATAAACTGAAGAAAAAATAATATTCAGAAACAGGAAGTTTGTATAAAAATCTTGTTAAAATTAAACCTATCCTCATTGAAGTTAATATCAAAAATCGTTTATCAATTGCTGTAGAACACCAAATGGAAAATAACATTAAAAATGTATTTAACTGGCAATTTTTCCCCACTCAAATCAATACTTTACCACAGCAATTAATGCACCATTATTTCCATGTCAACAACCTAGTTTTTATATTCGACATTTTCTGCGGTATGACTTTGAGCATTTATAAGTTTTCTTGCTATTTTTCTGTACTATTTGACACGAATTACGAATTTTTTTAAAAAAATTTCCATAAGAAATTTGAGAAATTCGAAATCAAATTTTATTTAGACAATATCGTTTTGCTCAAACTGTGTAATCGTAACGGTTACTGTTTCAAATTAATTTGTAATATTGGTTTTGTGAAGACATTCGACAACTGTACAAATGAATTTCGTGACTGAACATTCGTGCATAAATTGTGCAAGCTGGCTTACGAGAATGCAAGATAAAAACAAATTGTCGATCTACCTTTAAAAAAATGGCCGCTACAATTCAGAATTTAGATCCTTCATAAGGAGCGCATGCGCACTTCGAAATTTTGAACTATTCGTACAAACGAGTAACAAAACGAATGTTTTTACAAATCTTTATATAAAAAATTCGTAAATTTGAAAGATTCGTAACAAAAAGATGAATTTCTTTCATGATATAACATTATAGCAATTTATAAAATAAAAGTCTAATCTGTTTATCTGATTAGTTTGTTGATTCACCTTGTTTACTATAAACATAATAAAACCCATATAACCTATAAAATTCATTCTTTTCTTTAAAAAATTCTATCCTACTTTTACTCTAAATATTACACCCAAAAATTATAATCAAAAAAAATTTTCCAATTCAGACCAAATCTAAGTAGAATCACTGCCAAAATTTGTCTGCCGTGATAAATTATACCCAGTTAACATGTCATTAATCATTTACCATAAATTTTCTTTAAAAAAAAAATAAAAAAAAAAGGACTTTCAGCAGCCATTTTGAAAAAGCCAATTACTTAGTAAGACTAGAATATAATAAACCCTTTTTATAAATTTTGTATTAATCTGTTTGCAAAAACAATCAAAAAATCTAAAGTCAACAAAACCAGGGGAAAAAAATAAATTAAACAAACCAGAAATGAGTGAAGACCTAAGTTAAAACTAAAGCCGGATATAATTTGGAAACTCTAGAACACCTACTGTATTTGGCTATGACCGATCAGAAAGTAGAACGTGGAGGAATCGCATTATAATACACCTAGGGGAGAAGGGAAGCATGTGCTGTGTATATTAACATCTTACCATCACCCCTATCACTTGTATTCATCCTAATTTGTGATAATTCTTTAACGAAAGCCGTTAAAGCATCATATCTAGTTGTTTGCCCTATTTTCTTATAAATGAAGGTAACATAACATTTGTTTTAGAATAAATATAGATTAGTTGTGATTGGATCAATAGCAATCACATGGTTTGATATTTGTTTTCGATTTGATTTTTGATTATTAGTTTTTGTTATTTTTATGATGATTAAATTTTGAGTTTTTATTATTTTGCTTTTAATTTTGTGAATTTTTAATTTTTTGTTTTAAGTTTTATAAATATTGAAAATTTTTGTGTTGGATTTTTAATTTTTTTTATTAAATTTGGTTTTAGATTTTGACAATTTCAGTCTCAATTTTTTAAAATTCTTAAATTTTTGTCTCAATTTTTAAAAATTCTTAAATTTTTGTCTCAATTTTTAAAAATTCTTAAATTTTTGTCTCAATTTTTAAAAATTCTTAAATTTTTGTCTCAATTTTTAAAAATTCTCAAACTTTTGTCTCAACTTTTAAAAATTCTTATAAAATATTTAAATCTCCACTCTATTAAAATTCCAAAATCGTCAAACCTCACCAAAAAAAAAAAACAAAGAAAAAAAAAACAAAATCCAAAAAACCCACTTCACTTCACCTCCCCATTTTTTCAAACCCTTATCTTCATTCTTCCCCCGTCACCGATAAGTTATTCTAAACCCCCACTTTTGACCTTGATTCTAGTCCATCCTTAAGGCAACCTTTCAGGTGACCCATTCGACTTAAACTTCCTGGTTCTTCAAACACATCATACAATATATATATAATGACACAATAAATTAATTCCACCTAACACATAACCCAAATCTAATAAATTAATCAAATATATAATCAAGATAATACCCAAAATCATCTCTGTTTCATGAGGAAGAAAAAAATCAATTTCTAATACACATACCAGTTAATTCAAAAATATGACCTGGATTAATGCCAAGTTGAAAATCTCAATTCCTATTCAAAAATAGATATTATTTTTGAACTAAAACTCAACGACTATTTCTGCTTCGTGTAGTTTATGGCAATCACTGGCTAAGAAAATTGGTCAAAACACGAGTGATAAAACTAGGTGGGAAGGGAGTAAATTACTGCCATCTCCAAACCGCCATATCAACAAACTTATGCATCAAAACAAACTGAAAATAGTTTTATCATTCATTTGTGTGTTTCCAGCATTACGTAAGTTGTAAATATGTATGCAATTGTTCATTAATGATAATATTTAGCTCACCTGCTGCAAGAGAAATCAGAACTCGAAAACCTTTGCTCATGCACTGTCTGGTTCACCATCCACGCATGCGTTTGTGAACGTAGCGCCAATGTTGATGAGTGATGAAATGTGCTACTATTACTGATAAGGTGAAGGCGTTATCTGCAGCATTTTAATCATTTGTTTTTCAACTGATGTAGGTCTGATGCTGCTTAATTAGGTCAGAAGTAAAGTTTAAATACTAGTAGTGACCGAATTAAGAAGAATTAGATGGTTTTAAGTTAAATTTTTCGTGTTTTATTGAATTAAAACTGTTCATGAATTGAAAAATAAAAACATTTACACTACCAAACAATTAAAAATATACTCGGTATCTTTATAAACTTAACTTCAAGTAAAAATTTTATTTCATTTTCATACATAATATAAATCTTTATGGCATAAAGCTACGAATAAAGCAAGGAATTTTAAATTTCTATTTTATACATGTCACAATATAATTTTTGTAAAATTATTCTGATTATATTTTTTTTTTATTTTCCCAATTGAGAATAATAATATTATTTCAATGTGAAATAATTATAAAGAAAAGGTTAAAATGATCCATCCTTTCCTGAAAGTGTTTGCGGTATTTCCAATAATGACAAAATCTGTACAAAAAATAAAATAATTAATAAAAATATAAAAATAAAAAATAAATTATTGCATCAACACTTAATTACTGCACCTGTTTGTGTTTAGCTCTTATTTCGAATAATCTGTTCATAACATCATCTGTTAAAATATTTTCAGTAGGAAAATTTGTCAACAACTTTTCTAAAGCCAGCAATGCTTTATCTATCACAATCAAACATAATATTAAAAATCTAATCACAATTTATTATAATATTGGTAGTAACCTAATCTTGATTTTTTTGGAATTATATTCGCCTTCTGTAACTGCCGCCAGGTGTCAACACAACCGTAATACAAACCAATCTTTAAAGGAAATTATATTATATTACTGTTATTTTTGAAACAAAATACTGTATATTGATTTAATTCACTTCAGCTCCAATTTCAGATCCTTTTTTCACACCTAAATGATATCCGTCGATCAAACCGATTTCTTTTCCTTTTAAAATCCCTTCAGCATAACCTTCTTCATAAGTACTAATAAAAGAAAATAAATCGTAAATATGTTTAATAAATTCAAACAAATTTTAGTATAAAACATCTTACTTTTCTTCCGCGAGGAAAATGTTATCAAAAACATCATTGATATCGGCCATCTTGTTTGCAATTACGTGTAGAACGACCATGACCTACGTGAGTGACTAAACCTTGGGATTTAAATAATGCAAAAATGTCTAGAAGTAGACTAACACTTAAACGCAAACCGAAGGATTCAGTCGACGGCTAACTTACAATTAGCTGATAACATACGGATTCAGACGATAACTAGTTGCTAGGCATTTTGTGATATTACAAAGCGAGCAGTGCTGGTTTAGATTTGTTGTGCGTGTCATTTATTTGCCGGTATAATGATATTTTTCTAAATTTTTATGCTATTAATTTTTTTTAGTGTAATGGAAGCAAAGAAAACCATCATTGTCACAGGTGGAACTGGTTTAGTTGGGAAAGCCATTGAAAAAATTGTTACAGATTCCAAATACGAAAATGAGGAATGGATATTTTTATCTAGCAAAGATGCTGATTTAACGTAAGTTATCTGTCAAAAATTCATCTGATCACCCATATTATTTACTAATTGTAATTTTATTAATATTTTAAGAGATGAAGTGAAAACCAAGCAATTATTTTCTAAATTAAAACCAACTCATGTTATTCATTTAGCAGCCATGGTTGGAGGTCTTTTTAGAAATTTAAAGTACAATTTGGATTTTTTAGTAAGAAATTTCTAACCAAATATTCGCAATTAATTAATTTAAATTTGTTTCTTTCATATAGAGAAATAACATTAAAATTAATGATAATGTTCTTCAAGCTTGTCATGAAAATGGAGTGAAGAAAGTCGTTTCTTGTTTATCTACTTGCATTTTTCCGGACAAAACATCATATCCTATTGACGAAACAATGGTTTTATAACTGATTCAATTAAAAACGTTTTAAGGAATTAATTTTTTTTTACATAAATTAAATAAATAGATTCATAATGGACCACCTCATCATTCCAACTTTGGCTATTCATATGCTAAACGACTTATTGATGTTCAAAATCGTGCGTATAATACCCAGCATGGAAGCAAGTTTACAGCTGTTATTCCTACGAATGTTTTTGGCCCATATGATAATTTTAATTTAGAAGACGGTCATGTTTTGCCTGGTTTAATCCATAAAACTTATACTGCAAAAGGTATTATTTTTTGGATAAGTGATTATTTTTTAATGATGATTTACATATTTTTAATTCAGAAAATAATGAAGATCTCGTTGTCTGGGGAACTGGTAATGCTTTACGTCAATTTATTTATTCATTGGATTTAGCAAAGTTAATGATCTGGGTGTTGCGCGATTATGAGGAAATTGATCCAATCATTTTATCTGGTGAGTATTTGTGTTTAATTTATTAAAATGTGTATATTTATTAAATTAATTTTTCTTCTGTAAATAGTGGATGAAAAGGATGAAATCTCAATTAAGCAAGCAGCCGAAATGATAACCAAAGCTTTTAAATTTAAAGGGAAATTGATTGTATCCTTTTTATTTATTTTATAATTTTAGTGCGTGGTGACCAAATTCCATTTTATTTTGCACATTACAATTCTCATAGTAGTGAAAATACTACTTTACTACAAAAGTGCCCAAATGTTTAAATGCACAAGAAAAAGAAATAATGTAGCAGCTGGGAACATGGTTGACACAATATAACATTGACATCAGTTTTGTTCACTTTTGATTTTTTTCTTAATGTCTACACTAGTATGATACCAGTAAATCTGATGGTCAGTACAAGAAAACAGCTAGTAATGCCAAATTACGCAAATATTTGCCCGACTTTCAATTTACACCAATGGAACAAGGTAATTTTGTTGTATGTCTAATGCAGTGATTCTCAACCTTTTTTTTGTCATAGTACACTTTTAATTTTAAAAATTTGGTGGGGCACTAACTGACGTGGCCTATGTATGGTTATTCACAGTAGCAGCACTTTTCAAGAATCTCGCATCACACTAAAGTGCTGCAGTACAGTGGTTGAGAATTACTGCTCTAATGCATTAGAGTCAGTGCTAAGACTGGAATGGCATTCCAGTTATAAAAATTTTTAATTGACATTGTAACAAATCTGTGGAGGATAAGGGTATGGAGGTTGGTAGAGTGCTGTTAGTGCATATGTAATCTGGTTGATGGAACTTTATAATTGGAGCACTGATTAGCAGCGTTTTGCAAAGTATGGTATGCATATTCCTGTGGGTATGGGAAGAGCTTG